>VZRH01001492.1:0-30253 GCA_013397555.1 Urocynchramus pylzowi | reverse complement strand
ATTGGGAAAAAAAAAAAAAAAAAAAAGCAGTAGAAATGTTTTGGGCAGCTCTCTTAGGGCAGTAGTAAGGTGCTTAATTAAGGGAAGAGTTGTTTCATGGCTGAAAATATTCTCTTTGCTGACTTGTTTTGTCCTTCCAGCTCTTTCTGCTTGCTCTAACAATCCCCCTATAATCCTATAGACTGGCAAAGCCCCATCAGCACCCATTAAATAGCATTTCACTTCTCCTCTTCTCTGCACCATTTTATGGAGTCATCAAAAAATTAAAAAAACCTCCCTCCGAACAATTTTTGGTTTTCTCTTTTTTCCAAAACTGTCTGTGATTCCAGCTAATTTCTAACACACCACTGCAAAACAACACTGAATTATAGAGAAAGACCATGGGAAGCTTTGACACCATTAGTGTTTGGAGGAATTAATGGGAGTAGACTGTTAAATATGATTATTTTCCTCTGTCTTTCCTTAGGGTGCCGATCACTAGAGCACAAGTGCCACGTGCATTAATTAATTGAAACAACACATTTACATGATTAGGGATTAACTTCTGTGCTTCTCCATTGACTAATTAGTGTATCTATAGATCTATTTAGAAAGAAAATACCTTGGGGAAGGCAGGAGCCTTCAGAGTTTATTTCACATAAACTGGCTCTCAAATTCAGGGATTAGAAAAATGTTCGCTTCTCCCTTCCCTCCCCTGGCACCTCATATTTGCTTCTTTTATTTCTCCTGACTCTCATGTGGCATCCACCACAAGTTTTACCAAGAAAACACTACTGAGGTTTTCTTCCCTCATTTTGGTCCCAAGTTTCCTCTTGGTTGTCATCCTCGGGCTGCTCATGGGCTCCAACTGTCAACACACTCTGGTGGAAAAGAATATTCAACACTGGGGAATTCAGCCTGATGGATTAATTTACTTTCCCTTCTCCTTCAGCTCTCTGTGCTCAGGGACTCTCCCATTTCAACCCCACATTTCATCACTGGATGACCAGTCCCCATTTAATTTTCTTCTTCCTGTTGTAGGACACAGGACAAGAAAAGAAGAGGTAAAGCTGCCCAACTCAGGAAGCAGCACAGGGCTTTGTAAGAGTCTGCAGCTACAGCCTCTAGAATGCTCCATCCCTGGCAGAAAACTGCACAGAATATTGACTTTTAACACCAACTAACCCTGATTGCACAATAACTTCCCACCACTGCTCAGAGAAGAGGCTTTGCTTTCCCTGTTCTCCCAGAGAGGCTTTTAGGGACCTTCCTGATGGCTTAAAGGCAGCACTTCAAGGTACAAGAAGCAGTAAAAAAAAAAAAAAAAAAAAATAACACCCTTCTGTCCCTACAGCCTCAATTGTATTCATTTCAGTGAATCTTGGCCAAAATCTTGACAAAACAACCACTTTCACAATCACCTCAACCCAGAAGCTCCTTTCCAAGGCTGCCTGGGTGTGAGGCTGAGGAGGGGCAGGGAGAGGAGAGAGAATTCATTAATTACCTGTACCTGATCAGAGCTTATTTCTTTCCCAACTCCAACAGTGAGCTCCCTCTGCTCAGGGCAGGCTGAGGAAGAGGAGGCTGAGTTCCCTCCTCCTGCTGAGCTGTCCTGTGCTGAACACAGCACACTTTGGGAATAAATCTCCTTTCCTTTACCCCTTTATGGGGCTTTTGGTTTGAAGTGGAGGGAAATCCTTGCTGGGGGTTTTCTGTGGCATAAATATACAATATATTCATATTATCCCTGCAGACCTTGATTCTCCATATCATCATTAACACACTCACAAAAAACATTGTGAGTGTTTAAAAACATAGTGTGACCACTACATTTACCTACTTTATTTATGCTGCATTGCCATAAATCCTGTTTTAACATCTGGACACATGCACATGTTACACCTTTGCTGCACAGATGCAGAAAGGACCAGGACTGGTTTTCTGTATCTGATCCCAGGATCCCACCCCAGGTGGTTTGGGGAACAAAACCACCTCCCATTGCTGAAATGTGTCCTTGGTGGGAAATTCAAACAGAAATAGAAGCAGCAGCCCTGTCTTTGGTCAAGGTGAGGTTGTTGGAAAACCTCCTGGAGGGGCTTCCATGGGAAAGCCCCATCTGATGCTGCAGAGCTGACACTGCAGCCACTGTCCCTCCAGCTCCCCCTCAGCACCAGGGAAATGTCATTCCATGCACCAGCATCAACCAAGGTGTGACAGATCCCCCAAAGCTGCTGCTGTGAATCGATTCAAGGACCTCATTCCACCTCTCCAAGCAGCAGGCAGGGCCAGCAGCAGGGCTGAGCCCCATTATCTCCCTGCTGAGCCCCAGCCCTCAGGGGAATGTGGTTCTGGAATGTCAGTGCCCCTCGCAGCCTGGGAACCAGCTTTGCCACGAAGGCTCAGCAGCAAACACTGCATTTTAGTGATTCACAGCTTCCCTCATTGAAGGCTCATGAACTCGGTTTGGAAACCTGGGAAAAGCACAGGACTCACTGCTGTGAGAAATGCTTTATGCTAACCGAAAAGAAATCTGACAATTATCACAAAATGAAGCCCCAAAGGAGCTCTTTCATTCACTCCTGCTCGGTGACCCCTGCTCATCACCTTCAGATGCCTGAACAGACAGCAGGTACTGACAATACCAGCTTTACAGCCCCATGCACAGACCAAAGCTCCCACACTACAAATTGCCTTCAAGAGGAGCAATATCTGCCTCCACAGCTCTAGAGCTGCTATAAAGTAAGATGTTTCTCCTTTTTGTCATTTCTGTACTGTCTTGGGTTCCTTAAGTATCTGAAATAAAGAATTCCTGAAAAAATACACAGTGCCTACATAAGAACATGTTGATTTTTAGGCTTAAATTCCAGTTTTCTGCTCTCCAGCACTAAATGTATTATTCTATTTTATTCACGCTAACTCCCACAAAGACAACAGGAATTAAAACAAGCCAAATGGTTCTTTATCTTTTCTTAAACTCATTTTGAATTTTAATCTCTGCTAAATAAGCTTTGATGGATGAAATAATTTAAAACAATGCTTTGACTCAAAGAGACAAAGAAATCATGCAATTGAACATCAAAATTATAATTCTTTCCTCTTGATTTTGACAGGTTTTTGAGCGAGTAACATATTAGCTTACAATTAGGAGGTTCAAGAAGCTCACTCTAATTTTTTTTTTCCTGTATACAGAAAGGAAAAGGAGGATAAAAAAAGCCACTTGGCACTCCATTAGCAGCCGGTCCTTGACTTTGTTTTAATGAGCAGAGCTGCTGGCTACGGTGACGCACACTGCTGAAAGTCTGTCCCTACAAGCCCAAAGCTGTTCCTGTGTTTACAGTGACACCACTAATGGAGCTGTTGGTCCTTGGGGTGTGGGGAAAGGGCTCCCACACCGCCTAATGGGAAATAAATATTTCCCTGGCAAAGAATTAGCGCTGACTCATGGGACTAAAATTGGGCGGGTGCCGCATCCTGCTGGAGGGCAGAGGCAGTCAAACACAGCAGCGTTAAAAGGTGATTCACAGCAAGAAACACGGCACTGGGATTTATCCTGGTGAAGCTGGACACGGTTGGAAGGTGGGCAAGTCGCAGATGAAATTGGAACTAAATTATCCTTGTGTCCCTTCTAACGCAAACACTTCCAGGATTGTATCAGTAAGGGAGAAGCTCTGCTGAAATGCAGCAGCCAAGGAGGTCCAGGCTGCTCTCTCAGGTCTGTGTTGCTCCTGTGAGGCTGGGAAAACACTGAGCTGGAAAGATGAAGATGGATGAGCAAGAGAAGCAAAACAGGAGGTGATGGGAGGAGGAGCTGTGGTCCCCCTGCAACTGTCTCCTGATTCCTCCCCTGTGCCAGGAGTGCTGCAGGTTCCGAGCTGGGAACCCATTTGACCCAACTGCCCGTTTTTGTTAGCAAAAGGCTCTGTATTATTCACTAACTGCAGTCATTTGGGAGTTGTCTTCAAACTGAGTGAATGGAGAAACACTTCTGTCAGGTTTCTTTGAGGCTTTTTTTCGTTTTTGAAAACTAAAAGAAAAGTGCAGCCATTTAGAGATTAAAAGAGACTCCACAATCCACAGTAAATGCTGGAGAGTCTCACAAAATTAGCCCACACATTTCTTAACCTAATCTAAAAGCACAGCTCCCACTTGACAGACTTTGAAATATTTCATAACATTTGTAATGTTCTCAGCTTCAGCTTTGAAGCTCTCCCCAAAGACTGGGTTTTCCCATCTCTGCATGGATTTATCATCACCTGCCAACATCTGTGCAGATCCTGAACTATTTGGGGAGTTTGGTGCTTTGAAGTGACAATGCATCAAAGCCACAACACAATCAATGCCACCCCCACATCTCCCCCAGTCAAAAACTGACGTGCCAGGAGGTCCCACTTCCAGCTTGCTCTAGTAACACCTTTGTGCTGCACAGAGAAAGTTTTGTCTGCTCCTATTCCTTCCTCAGACTTGGTGGGATTAAGGATACTGCAGGAGTTATAAAATGCCATCTGCCCTTCTTGCTGGGTGTGATGCCTCCGTGGGTTCTCCTGCCTGAGTTTCCCTGATACAGAAAATGTCCTCTCATATAAAACAAAGCTGGCTCTGCTGGTAATTAAGTTTCCTGAACTTGGACAATGAGACCCCCTTGGGAATCAACATCTTCCTCACCTGCTTCCCAGACACCAGCAGGTTTTCAGCACTGCCAGATTTTGGAAGACAAAGCCTGAGCTGTGGTTTGCTTTCACCTTTCCTCCCACAGGTAAAGCCCAGCCTGGGATTTGCTTGTTTTACCCCACCCAACCCCAGCTCTGACCTCAGGGAACACCTCACCCCACCCCACTGCACCCACAGGTGCACTAAATCCCCTTTCCTCAGCACAGCCCTAAGACAGAACTTTTCCAGAACAGCCAAGGACAGAAGGAGGGAATAACCCAAAGGGAAGCACGTACATTTTTGCAGGACAGGTTTCCCAGCTGTTTGCACCTGGATGCAGTCATGCACACACAGCAGCCAAGCAGCTGGAGAAAAGCACATCACAGCCAGGCTGGCACATGGAAACAGCAATTTTCCCAAGTGGAGCAGCTCTGAGTAGCCAGCAAATAATGAAGAGCAAAATTGGAGGCTGGAGCTAAATAGCCTGGGCTGCGTTAGTGGGAAGAGGAAGCAGGTGGCTCTGAGCAGTGGCAGGGCTGCAATTTAGGGGATTTCAAAACAAAGATTAAAGTGCTTCATTTCTTTGGTCAGTTCATGTTATCCTTGTGCTTTTCAGCAAGGACTTTGAGTCTGTGGGGAGAGCATTGTATTTTATAGGAGCTTAGTTTGATTTACTGGGCACACAGGTGGAGCAGTGTTTGCTTCTGCAGCTGTAATTCATGCTGACTTACAAAGAGTGATGTTTCTGTGCTTCACAATGAAGGGTTCAGTGTTGTTTTCACTCTTATTTGTACAAAAAGTTTGAAGTGGTGCTGGGTTTGAACAGTTGAAAGTAGGAGCTGGTGTGAAGATCTAAGCACAGAGCCACACACTCCCCTTGGCTCTCCCCAGGCAGTGAAATGGGCTCATATTAATTCTCAAATAATGCACCATTCTTTACATTCTTTCCTACCTAGCAAGTACCATTTCACAAATGTACATAACATTTCCTGATGGATTTTTCTGTCCCAATCCCTGCATTAATTGAACTGTCAGGACCATCCTCTCCTCTTGTATTTTTACCAGACTTTTGGGTTTCCCTTGTGTGGCAAGATGAGTTGAAAACATGATGCCGAACACTTTCCAGCCCCAGCAGCTCAGCTGCAGAACAAATCTGGGAGAGGGGAAAGCTCTCAGGATTCTGGGGTGGGTTTGAGGCCAGCTTGGGGTGAGCTGAGTCCACATCACAGCCTGAAAGAGTCTGTTCCTCTGACACATCCATGGGATAATATCCAACAGCGTCTTGGCCTGGGAATGAGCTTGGGCTGCACCATCCAGAAGCAAAGGTGAGGTGATGCTGTCCTGCTTCATCACCTCACCCCCCCCATGCCAGTCAGGTTTCACGAGGGGAGATGTGCAGTAAAATCCATCCCTGTTATCCCTGCTCTGATCCCAGTTATCACCATGCACGGCCAGGCAGTGTCAGTGCATCACCCAGCTCGTTTACTGAGTGCTAATTAGCAATGCAGGGCTGTGCCAGCATTCATCTCCTTGGAAAGCCTGGACAAGCAGAGCTCAGCCTCTCAGGAGCTCAGAAAGGCAAAGCTCACCAGAGACCTGCTTGAGAGCAGCAGCTGGAGAGGGGCAGGAGGCCCAAGGAGGATGAGCTGTGACAGGGATCCAGGGGAGCACAGCTCGTCCTTCCAGCAGCAGTGATGGAGCGTGGCTGGGTTTTCCAGGGCCACCAGGAGCTCTCCTGTGATGGACACCTTAGATGGAAAGCTCAGCCTTGAGCTCGAGCACACAGACCCAGGGGAGTCACCAGCAATGGATGTTCCTAATTCACCCTCACCTTGAGAGTCTCCTCCTCTAACCAAAAAAGTCTGAAATGAAGTAATGATCATCCAGATGATGTTTTTGCCATCTTTTTGCTGTAGCCTGACACTGGTGCAGTGGCACTGCTGGTCTGCAGAGAGCTCCACTCTGGGCACAGCCCAAGAGCAGCTGTTTGCCCTGGCAGAAGAAAGGGAGAGAAAAAATTAATGAGCTTCTTTTCAATTCAAACAATTGCTCTGACCAATTTTTACAAAGGGTGGCTATAAATAACCAGTTCCCTTCCAAAAAGTCCATTCAAAATTATATTTTGCTCCCTAAAACCACAATTAGATGTGATAGTAGAGAAATCTTTTCTTCTTTACAAAAATAATTTTGTTTGAGACAATCCTGCCTTGCTAAATAGTTGAATGGTGATAGAAAAGGCATTTTCATTAACAAGTTCAGCTGTTCCACCCCACTATGCTGACAAGCTCTTATCAAATTCACAAGCATTCACAAGCATTCCCTGGTAGGAATTGTTTGTAGAATCCTCTCCCTGCATTTTCAAAGTCCTTGCAGCTGGATTTTTATCCTGGTTTCTAAAGGAGAAGAGGTTTCTGCAACTGTGCTGGTTGATCTGGGTGTTTCTCATGTTCAGCTCATTACCAAAGTTTCAAAGCACTCAGTTATGAGGGGAAGGGTGGGTGGGAGAAAGGCAGGAAGGGTCTGAAATTGAACTTTTGTGAAAAGTATGGCCTGAGTAAAGTAAATAAAACAACCAAAAAATTGTGTTTTCTGGTGGCAGTGTGCTGCTGGCTGGTCAGGCCATGCTGGTGGACCAGTCTGCATCCATGCAGCTGGAAAACATCCTTCCCTCTGCCCTGTCTCAACTGGAGAGGAGGCCAAGGGGCAGGATATGGGATCAGGGTTACTGAAATCAAAGAGAGCAGATATGAGATAAAGGATACAAACCCATGGGACATAAAAACTCATTAGTCCTGCTGCTGCATGAGATGCTAGAGAACAAGCCACGGAAAGCAGAGCTGGGTAATGGGAGCAGGGTGCTGTAAAACATGAATCACAGCCTCCAAATGAGAGAGGGGAAGGCAGGACCACACTCTTCTAATATTCTTTCCTGACAGCAGCAGGAATACTTAGGGGAAAGATTCAAGGAGCTCTTGTACTTGGAGCTCTGCAAAACACTACAGAGCTCTTCAGGGGCCACGTTAAACAAAATTGCAGTCGTAAAGAACCCCAGAACATAAGTACAGGAGTTCTGGTTGGAACCAGGTCTGATTGCAGCTGGGGAACAAGGGGGGAGGGGACAGGGGGTCCAGAGGTGCATTTCCCAAGGGACCTTCCCCTGAACAGTCCTGGGCTCCTCCATGAGCAGCTCTGTTTGAGCAGTGCTGTGCCACAGGTGAAAACAGGCGGGTTTAAAAATTTGGGGTTGATACATAAAGAGCCATCAGCTTGCCCAACGGTGTATCTTATAAAATGAAAATATTCCACTTGACCACTTCTCAAAAGTGTTATTTGTACCCTGAACTCACCTCTGGAACTTCCCTAACCCACACTAGGTGGGAGTCAGGCTTTGAGAAGGCTTCCCCAGGGATAAGAGCACCAGAGCCAGTTGTGTGGGGAAAGTTGAGTCTCCAAGTCTATGAGATTTGTGTAAACAGGAATGGAAATGATAGATCAGATAAAGGTGGATGGAGGAGCAGATTTCTGTGACATCCTGATGCCCTCTCCCACCCCCATTTTCCATGACTGGGGCAGTTTTAATATGTAAGAGCAATAGGGGGATTTCAGGATAAAATCCTGGCCCTGTTAAGTTCAGGGTGTTTTGTGATTAATCCAAATGGCTTCATTTTGGTGACATTTTGCCAAGCTGTGCTTAGATTTGTCAAGTGGGCTTCCATTTCAGGAGAACCCTTGATGGCCAATATCCCCAGGGAGAGCTGGGCTGGGTTAGGAAGCAAAGGGAAGTGGGCTCTGATCCCACAGATGGGTGTCCTCACCCAAGCAGTGCTCAGACAGCCTGGAATCTGGTAATTCTTTCTTTCATTGCCTGCTTAGGTTTGCTCTTGTAGTCCTACAGAGTCCCTTTTGTCTCAAATTCCCTGCACTGCAGGAAACAAAGGGTAGAGCTGCTGTTCTCACTGCTTGGAGTCTTTCCTCCACTGCAGCCTCAGTGTCAGGATCAGATAAAAGACAAAGGCAGAAGAATTTATGGCAGCATTATCAGCTACCTTTGAAAATAAATCAAAGGATGGGACTTTGGAAATTACATGTCTGATGACATGGAATTTTGGGAAGGGAGATTTTTCAAGCCCAGTAGTTTGAATCCTCCATGAAATCCCCCAATGCATTGTTGTGCCTCAGAAATCGGTGGTAATTTCATTCCACTTACTCTTTCCCTCTCCTGCACTGTCATCTCCTCAGATCTCTTTCTTCCCTCTCAGTCCACTGCTCTGTTTCCAGGGCCCATTGGGACATAACCAAGGCTCTAAGGCTGAACAAACAAAGCCTAAAATAGGACAGTGATTTAACAAAACCAAACACTTAAAGGCCACGTCAAGGCCCTGCTGGCTTCAACACACTGCAAAGAGCTGGTTACTGACAGGCACAGAGCCCAGGACCTCACACTTCAGGTAGAAAGGCCCTGGTTTCCTCAAGAACTTGCTCAGCTCTAGGTATTGCTGGTGGCACTAAGTTCCTCAAGTTATTCAGGTCCAAGAACAGCATCCAGAGCTCTACCTTCAACCCCCTGTTCTTAGCAAAGACAAACAGGAGCCAGTGGGGCTCCAACAGAGCGTGAACAGCTGAAGTTTGCAGGTCAATTCACGTGGACACAAGGATGAGCCATGGGCTCCCTTGACTGCTGAACAAAAGGCATTTACCCTAACTGAGAACTGCCAGCTTCACCAGGCCAGCACTGAAATTCAAGATTAGTTTTGCCATCTTCTCTCTGAAGCATCCTTTCAGGCTCACACTCGAGCAGCCCTGCACTGACAGCCAGCCAGAGTCTGTTTTAGAGACTCTACAGGACAATTTACATGTTCTCAGTCTGAGACATCAGCCCCTGGATCTGTCCCTCCAAATGCATCCCCGTTTCTCAGGGAGAGGAGACCCCTAAGCCATGCTGTGGGTTGTATCCTGAAAGAATCTCTGCAAGAAGCTGGGAGGCCTGGCTGCACATAAGCTGCACCTCAGCAGTGCTTGCTCAGGGGTATTTCCAGTGAGGATGCTCCGGAGATGTTCCTCCAAGGAGCACAGCACCCTCTCCCCTTCCGTGGTTTCCTCAGCAGAAATGCACAACAACAGCATTTACCCTTTGCTTTCTCCAGAGAAATTTCATTTACTGAATTCACCCTCCCTGTTTTGTTCATTAAATTGTCTTTTCTTATTTCCAGTGATGAGGCTGTTAGGATGGCACTCATGGATGTATGCAGAGATTTGAAATGTACCCACTTCAAACCCTGCTCATGAGAGGAGTGGGTAGTTAGGCTCAGACACAGTATGAAAAATAATATGCCAGGCCCAAATGTCAAATATAATCATGGGTGATATTAACCTCCCCAGTGAAAGGAATACATCCCTTTATGAAACAACCTGGCTTTAATGTTCAAGATTGCTACAACAGATTAAAAAGCAGCCCCTGATAAGTTGCCTACACTAAAAGCATCATGGAAATTTATACCCCACTTAAGTGATTCACACTATTAATATATAGAGTTTTCTAAGCTACAGTTTTACCGAAGTTGAACAATGAGAATAAGTGAGGGGTTTGTTTCATTTCTTTTCTGAATAAGAAAAGAAAACAGATGCATTTTTGTCCAGTGAAGAAAGAAGTAAAATTCTTTCTGAGAAATAGCAGTTGACACTTGAGCAAAGTTCATTCTGTGCTGGGTAGATGGAAAGAGAGAGCATTGCTGTTGTGCTGCCCTTTTCCTGAAGAAAGCCCTAAGCCTGGGTGACAGTATTTCAATATTCAGAAGCTGAACTGAACCTGTGGTGGTGCTTACCCAGGCCAGGTTCAAATCTGGTAGGTGCTGATGGAGGGGAGACACTTCAGTGCCCCACTTCTGCCAGTGTGGGCTGTAAAATCTGGTCAGCTGCAGGCTGTAAGGACTCCTTCCATGAGATAAGAAAAACATTGTGATCAAAAACCCAAACCAGACACACACTCATCCTTCTCCACCCAGACAAAAGGACAAAGGAAAGTAGATGTATCAAATAATTAATAATCTTACTCTAGGTTTTGAAGCCAACTAATTCCAAGTGCAAATTTCTAATGAAATGGTAACCAAGATGATCTGTGGATGCTTACAAGAGAGGTTAAGTGGTTCCTGGGATGGAGATGCACCCACCCACACCTGCACACCATCAGCCACAGCTTCCAAACCTTCTGAGATTTAGAAATATCAGACTTCCTTTCAATTACAGCCTCTCATAACCAATTTCACTGGCAAGCCTGAGGCTGGCTCTAAGAACTAAACCATCTTGTTTAATCTGCTTGTTGACGTTCCAGATTTAGTGCTGCCAGAGCTGCACCTTGGTCTACAAAAACATCACGCAGCTGCTCCAGCTCCCTTAGAGGCTCTTGAATACCCAGGGCTGTTATCCCTTCAGAAATGGTACAGTGTGAGCCCACAAATGCCTTGCCAGTGCCTCTGCAAGCTGGGATTGCAGCTGCCTCAAAGCACCTTTCCAAATGGACACGGACAGTGAAGATGTTGCACCTCGCCCGCGGATTCGATGGCTCTCGTGTGGCGCTCACAGCGCTGTCAAACACCTGTGTCCCACCCCTCTTGGGACAGGAGAGGCCAAAAGCATTGTCTCAGTGCCAAAATGAGAAGGAAAAAATGCAGCACTCTGCGCCACTGTCAGGTTTCTCACAGCTTTGACAGGGCACCGCTCGCCCAGACGGGTTTGAATCTGGCTGTGGAGCATCGCTTTTGCAGCCACTCCTATTTCCAGTCTCCCTTAGGACTGGAAAAACTGGGGGGAAAGTGAAAGAAGACAAAGGTTCTGGGAAGGAAATCCCAGTATCCACACTTATATATGGCCAAGCAGGTACTGCAGTCCAACGATGGAATTTTGGAAGAGACCTTAAAGATCAATGAGGGGATGCATGGAGGACTTGCTGGTTTTGTACTGAGAGGAAAGAGGGTTTCAGAAATTGTCTCACCTCATCCTCCTGCCCAGGCTCCATCCAGCAGCTCCCTGCCACATCTGATGGGGTTCATACCACTGCTTGCAAGACCTTACTAGAGCCTTGGGGAGAGGGGCTTGCTCTGTCACAGACTCAGAAAAATATTTGTTACATCAGAGACTCCTTCCCATTTCTCCTGACTGCATTAATGCCTCAGCTACCACCACTCTCAAAGAAATCTTGGTTGCCCAAATCCCAGTGATCCCTCCCCTAATGAGAGCCCAACACATTCACAGTGGCAATGAGGAGGTTGCAGGGATGGAGCCACAGAGCTGCCCTAGCTTCTCTTCACAATTCCAACCCAGGTAATAAGCTCATCAGTCTTATATCTTACAGATTTAACCAGGAAAAGAAAAATCTTTGTCCAGTTCCCAACAACTCCTCAGTCTGAATGGAAATGGTTGCCTTTTGGAAGTGTGAGTTATGGAGGAGAGGGACAAAGCAGTGCTGTGCATCCCCAAAGTGCCTGGTGAGGGACCCACTCTTTAAAACTTGATTCCGAGACAAATAAAGGTCAAGGCATTAAGGGATTTGTAGCCACAACACTTCATTTGTCTTTATTCCTCTGCTTTGCAGAAAGCTCTTGATATACCCAGAAAATAAGAGTCCCAGTGCACCAAAGTGATTTTGAGCAGCAATAGTCTGTGAAAAACCCTCATGAAGCATTACCACTCATTAACAGCACAGGACAGAAAAGGCTGGGCTGGGGGAAAGAGCTGGAACCTCTTTGGTTCTTCTGTCCCTGAACTGGATGGCTAAACCAGAGGTACTCAGGGTGAATCCACAGATGAGCCACAAAAAAATCCTGTCTTTGTCTGTGAGTGGATAAACATAAAGGTCTGGGGGAGGCTGCTCCAAGCTGAAGATTTACTCATCTCATCTCTCTGTAAATGCACCCAGCATGTTTCAAGCAGAATTTCTCCATTTCAGTTTCTGCAGGAAAGGCTTTAAAGTGATCAAACAACACAAGAGCTCTCAGCACCCTCTTTCCTTCCTGACTGCAGCAAAAATCATATTTGCATTTTTTCTATGGACTGTTGTTGTCAAATTGAAATTCAGGGATGGAAAATTGGATCCTGCTGAGTTCTGATGATTTTTTTTCCTTGTATCTGAATTTCTGATGGTCAAATATATTGAGAAAAACTCACATTGACTTCAGCAACAAAAATTGGACCCTGCATTGGCATCCTGGGAAAGGGAAGGGAAGAGCTGCCAGTTCAGCAGCTTACCAAAAACATATCCCAGTTTTCAGCCTGGAAAATGAAAAAAAAAAAATTCCTGTGTACAGGTATGTTTCTGCTTGTCATTTTGAGATCCATCCACTTTTCCATGCTTTTATTTATAAAGACAGAACATGTTGAGGCTTAACATGTACTATATGGGAGGCACATGTGGCTTTTTGACTGTTCAATACCCTTAATAACCAGACATTACAAATTCAAAATGAGCCATGTGGAGGCCTCCTCTTCTGTGTTTTTATTCTCTTTAAAAGTCTCTGGCATGTCTGCCCTGGGGACCACAAACCACAATAAAACATATTCTGTAGCTAATTCACACTAACTGTCATCATTAGGCATTTAACAGGCAATGTCAAGACAATGTCCATGCAGCTGGAAGTGTCTCCACTTGCTGTCCTTCCTAATCAAGAATTAACTCATCTTTATTCTTACAAGAGAACATGAGCTCTCTCCTTTCCCACTTTCCAGGCCATTTGTCATCAAAGATTAGTCCAGATTTATGACACAGTTTTGCCAGGGCAGGCAGGGTTAGTGGGTTGTTTTTCCTGAAGAACAGTCCTGCTAGGTCCCAATCCTCTCTCAGTTCTTTGGAAATGCTCACATTTTCTTGGTTTGTATTGGTGGCTCTCAAGTGACCTGGTAAACACAGCCCTCCAAGCTGTGCAAGCACAAAAAGGTGGGTCAGAGTCTGCAGCATTTATAGGAAAAATACAGGGATGACAGTTCCACGTTTCCAATTATTCACCAGAAAGCAGGTCTGCTCCTGGCTTTCTCAGGAGTTACTTTCCCTCCCAGAAATAAGCATTCCTAGCCTACTCCTCAGAGCATTGACTAAACCAGCACTAGGTATTATATAAATAGGAATTATTGAATTAATGACTAGACTACAGTCAGGTGTAAAATTCCTCTACCAAGACAACCCATTGAAGTGATTCCATTTTTCACCCTAAAGATCTCATGAGAAGGGTCATGAACACATTCATATTTGCTCCTTCCATTCTGAGACAAGGAATACAGAAACATCTCCACATGGGAAGGCAGCACTTCTGCAGAAAGCAAACCCAGCTTCATCCTGGTTCAGCTCTAGAGACTTGGAAATACACTGATCAAAGGGCCAAAAGGCAGAGAGAAGTTTGCACCTCCCTCTTGGACTGCACAAATGACAACAGAGTTTTTTTTGTGGGTGGTTTGTGTCCTTCACTTTTTAGTTTCCAGGAGAGGAAGAGTCCTCTTGTACAGCAGTGTGCTGGAGTCATTTGGGGAGTGTGAAGAAGAGGAGGGTTCTCAGACCATGACAGCATTTTACTCGTGATCCAAAACACCTTAAGGAACAACATTAAACCCCTGTCCTGGGTCCATCCCTGTTATGGCTGGAGGGATCTTCCCATGGCTTTCCTTGACTTTTGGCAATTTATTCTGAGTTCAGGGTAAGTAAAATCTCTCGGTTAGCATGGAGGAGAAATCCTAATATAAGTGAAGGTGTGAATGCTGATGGTGATTCCTGCTTCCCTCCTCCCTCTGGGAAACTGAGGGCAAACAAACTCCTGACCTTAGGATGTCCAGAAAAGGGATTTGACCCTTCTCCAGCACCATCCCAGCGAGCTTGTTGAACACATAAAAGCAATGATGTTGCTCCTCAGAAGTCAGTGATTTTATCAGTCCTCTCACTTAAGAAATGATCGATTTTCTCATATTACCAGGATAAAATCTAGTCTGTAATATGTAGGTCATGAACTCATCTTTCTCCACCTTCCTTGTCTCCAGGCACAGTACAAGCAGAATTAATGGCAATAATAATAAACTCCTTTGGAGTTTAACGATTATTCATTAGCAGGAGTACATCAGTTCTGCAGTCTCCTCTCTCCTCAGATGCCTGACACTCTGAGCTGCTCTGCTTATATTTAAGAGAAACAACCAATGAGCACCATGCAGGCCTGGCTTTCTGGGCTGTTAATCTCTCCATTACTGAGTTAGGCACAGTCCCCTTGGCTTCAGCTGAATCCATGTGCCAAAAGAAAAGCCCACACCATCAAAGATATCCTTGAAGGTGAGCACGTCACCAGACTGCATCTCCTGAGGACAGGGGTGTCCTGGGACAGCAGGAATGTGCTGGTGACAAGGGGACACCTGGGGCGTGTCCCTCACCACCTTCATCTTCCAGCACACAGATGAAGCTGAGAAGCCATGTCCATATCCTAAAACCTTCCTGGGACCCTGGAAGATCAGAATGGGGCAAGAAGAGGGATGAGAAGTCACCACACCTCTGCAGGGTCCTTCCTCCACCATCCAGAGACTTGGGCAAGAACCAAAGTGAGGGTTGAGACCTCAGGAGGCAGAGGGGAGAGCTCCAGCAGGACTTCAGCAGGACTAACATGTCACTGGGAAGGACTTTAACAGCCTGTGGCCCTGTGGCTCAAGTGCTTCATCTGGGCCTGAAGCTCATCCCCTGAGCAGAACATCTCACCTGATTCCAAAGCTCTCCTGGCATTTCCCTTGGGCTGCACACCGAGGCAGGGAGAGCGTCCTGCTGGTGGAGGGCTCCAAGATGTCTCTCTTCTCTCTTTTTGGCCTCTGAATAGAATTCATCCAAGCTTTTATGAGGCAATTCACATCCAGATGTTATTAGAAGTGGAAGGGCCTTTTATTTCCTCAGTGTATTCAGCACACTGAGAACTGGTGCTCTGGTTAATTTTATTTCTTTGCATTCTGTGTTTTAATAATGATCTCCCCAGTTCCATTCAGCTCTGAAAAGATGTGGGAGATGGAGAGATATCAGTTGGAATAATGTGATCACGTACTGCAGACAGAGAAATACTGGTTAAAGTGAAGTGTAATTAATATATGACTGAGGCAGAGACATAAAAAACTGCTTTAAGTACAAAATCTGATGTATTTTCTCACCTCTCAGGCATGGGAATGCACTCTCAAAAAAAAAAAAAAAAAACCAAAAAACAAAAAACCAAAAGCAAACCCAGATATGATTTCAAGAAGAAAGTAAAATATATAAAAAATTACTTTCATTAAAAAAAATAGTCCAGATATAGCTCTGGGACCACACTCTATGTGGGTTGTTTTATTTTTACTGGCTTTTTGAAACCAAACAAGACAAAGACTTACCAGAACAAAAAAAAAAATAATTCTTCCTGTGACACAGAGTATTTGTGTGTGGGTGACAGTAGGAAATGACACACAGCTCCAAGCTCATACAGGTCAAGGCTTGTCCTTCTGGTCTTTCTTTCATCCCCCAGCTGAGATCTCCCTGTTCCTGCAGCTGCCTGATGGAGGATATCAAACCAAAGACACTTCCACCACCCACTGCATCACTCCTCCTGTGCAGAGGATTTTTCCAAGTGCATCCAACCAGGCTGGAACACCAGCAGGCTCAGCGATGGCTGTCTGGGGCTCATGGAAAGGCAGCCAGGCTTTGTAAGCCTGGATTAAAACCCAGGGAGGGATTTAGCTCCATTTTAACATCATTCCTTCATCTGATACTCACACTCTGCATGTCATTAAGTGAATGTGTTTTGGTTTCTGGGGGATGCACACAGTGCAGGCATTGAGACACTCAGCAGTGAGGGTTTCCTACAGACCACGTAATGGGAAAATTAAAATCTGCCTGTACTGAACATGGAACCCCCCTGGCAGGGTCAAGGAAATTAATTTTAAATAAATGGGGTTAAACACCAAAGAATCTCCCTCTCGTTTGGGCTGGGTTTTTCTCCCACAAAAAAATCATGCTGCCAGCAGCACCTCTACAACTGGAAATTTTTTTTCTTTTAAAAACACTGGCACAGGTTGTCCAGAGTAGCTGTTGATGCACCATTCTTGGAAACAGTCACAGTCAGGTTGGATGAGGCTTTAAACAACCTGATCTAGTTGATGATGTCCCTGCTCGTTCCAGGGGGTTGAAGCTAGAAGAACTTTAGTGGTCCCTTCCAACTCAAACAATTCTATGATTTCTATGAAATTTCATAAAAAAGAAACCCTCATGAGAAGCCTCATGTTGGCCCAGCTGAAAATGCCAAGGTTGATACAGAGCAGGCTGGAAAGGTTCCCATCTTTCCCTGAAAACATGTGTATTGCTGCCAGTGAGTAACATGCACCTTTCAGCTGGTTCCTAAGGAAACAACAGAGGTGTACCCAGGTGGTGGGGGGTGTGGCAGGGCCCCTTGGCAGTGTTTTGGGGTGCTGGGGACCAAAGGCCCTCAGAGAGCCCCACAGCCCATTGAGGTCCCTGCACACCTCAGGTGAATCCAACCTGAGGTCAGCCCTGCTGCTGGGAGAGAGGTCTAGATGTTCCATTCCTGTCCTGCTTTTGCAAATGTTGACAGGCACCATTTCTCTTGCTTTTGAACCAAATGCAAAACCTCCTTGGAGACCTCCCCTGAGTTTTGACCCTCATTTTCGCTGTCCACACCCTCCTGCACCCACCTCACCCAGAAGCTGAGCAGGAGCATCATTTTTAACAAGGTGCTGCAGATTCAGCAGAGTAATTAATCTCAACAGCAAGTGCTGTCCACTTTTTCCTGGTAATTCATTTAAAGTGAGAAGTTAATTCCATTCAGTGGAGCTGCCCTTCACCGCTTAGAGAGAGACACAGGCTTTGAACATCCCCGAGCAAAGCAGTTCTGGCACAAACCTTCCTCCTCCTCCTCTATCTGCCCTGACCCCTGCATCCCCTGGGGAATGCCACATGCCAGTGCTGTGTGATCCTCCCTCTGGAGGCTGATTAGCCAGAGCTGGAGAGTGCAGGGAGGTGAGAGCATCGGCATCCTGGCGCTGACGTTTGATCGCCGGCGCTGCCCGTGCTCCCAATTAGCCTGCAAACGCTGCCTCCGGCTCACAAACACTTTAAAAAATGAAATTTGACGAAAAGCCGCCTGCGTTGCCATTCTTCAACCCTCTCTGCCATATCAAAGCCTTTGAGAGTATCTGAGGACAACTTTTGTAGCCGAGAAGGGCCCATTTGAGCGCTGGCTCATTAGTGCTGTGGCTGTGCTGCCCACGGAGACGCGGAGCATCCATCAGCCCACTTACCAGGAGCACTCCTGAACACCAGCGAGTGTGTTAGGCTGGGAAGTTACCTCTGAGGGAGCCACCGAAGGGTTTTTCAAGCAGAAAGGTCACCCAGCTCATCTGCTTCCAGGGGAGGTGATTAGAGCTGCATGTTTTGGGAGCCGTGGCACCCCGCAGCAGGTCCAGTCCCTGGTTCTTTTTTCTCCCTTCACTCACAGTAATGATCTGCAGCTCGTCAGAGGGGGCTCAGCAGGGGAGGACAGCAGCAGCACTTATTTTAATAAATAACATTCGTGAGCTGGCTTTCCAGGCTGCAGCTTGGTGAGGGATGTGATGAACATGGGGAGGAAAGATTGAGAGAGGCCCTGGCACAGGCTGTCCAGAGAAGCTGTGGCTGCCCCATCCCTGGAAGTGTCCAAGGCCAGGCTGGGCAGGGCTTGGAGTGACCTAGGACAGTGGAAGGTGTCCCTGCCCACGGCAGGGGGTGGAACAAGGTGAGCTCTAAGGTTCTGCAGGACAAGGCTGGTTGTGCCTCCTCGATCTTCTCTTTGATAAGTTAACATTAAAAACATCACCTGGGGCATTTCCCTGAGCATTGATTCCAGCCTAAGGTCTGTGGTGTGACCTGGGAAGGTCCCAGCTTCTGGCAGGGCTGGTGTATTTCAAGGTGTGTTTCTGCACTGAGGAGGTTTTGGGGCAGTTCTGCTCAGTTTCAGTGTGTTTTCCAGGACTGGCTGCACTCTGGGCTCTAAGTGACCACAGCAGACCTGCTCCAGCTGCTGCTCAGGCCAAGGTCTCTGCAAAGGAGAAATCATCACCAATGTGTTTGCATGTAGTTAGGTAAAGCATTTGCACTGGGAAAACAGAAGGAATAGCTTTAGTTGTTACTTCTGCAATTTAACATGACTGTTAGAAACATCTGATGAAAATAGTGCCAGAAACATTGGCAAGCCTATCTGCCTCCAAAACCAAAATACATCACAGCATTAACCCCACTTTAATGGATGAGCTCAAACAAAAAGGCTGAAGGGGAAGAAAAATTCTGAGAATAACACCTTTCTTTTTTTTTTCCCCTTTCAAAACAGCTCCTTGTTTCTCCAATACATTTATTTCGCATTATTATTTCTCATGTAACTGTGAAGAAATTAAATACTTGAAAACACAACAAAACATATAAATTAAACCAAATGTTTTGATTAATGCAAACCCACTGGCATTTCTTTTCCTGAATAATTTAAAAATTAAGCTGAGAAAACCAATTCCTTGTCTGAGAAGCCTCTGTAAAAGGGAATGTTTGGTATTTTGCAGCACTTCTGTTAAGTGCTGGACTGGTGTCAGCATCTCATTCTTTTAACGCTTAGAACAATCTTAACCCACCCACACTCCAGCTCTGAATTATTTAGGAAAAGATGTGTCTTTCTAGACCTTCTCTATAGTCCCTCAGCAAAGTGTCTGGTTGTGCTTGGCATTTCTTATCTAGGATGAAAATACTGTATTTAAATAATAGTGACAGTGTTTACAATATGTGTATCTTTGAAGCAAAGTTGGGCCATATTTTGTCCTCCATCCCTCACTCTTGTGTCATAAAAATGTAAGGGATTTCTTCTGTATGGAAATAAACTGATCTTGAAAGGAAAATTAATGTAACTTCCATAGGTGACCCCTTCTCTTGTTCAACAGGTTTTCTTGGGGAAGACAACCCTTCCATACAGCTACATTAAAATAGACGGAAAAAAATCAAGTTATCTTTTGCTGAATGTTTTAAGGTGTTGTTTTAATGAGTCTGCCTTTCTGTTAGTGCTGGAAATAAAACATTCACTGTGAGGAAAGAGTAAATATTGTCCCACAGGCAGAATGAGGCAACCAGAGGCAGACAGAGAGAAGCTGCCTTGGGTGACACAGTCTGTCTGCAGCTGAATTCCCTATTCCCAAAGCCAACATTTCTGCAGTGTGGAACAGGGCTACCTTCCTGACCCATTCTTGGACTCAAATGGAGCCCTGAAGCCTTTGAGCACATCATCAGAGTCACAGAGGTGATTCCATGCACCCACGGTGAGGTTTGCACACGGACTGGATGGGAAGGAACTAACATAGAGTAGAGTGCAAAAACCGAGCCAAGCTGGGCCCAGTTCCTGCTGAGTTAATGCAGGCAGAGGTTTGGCAGTGTTTGAGCTGTGTTTAGCACATGGTTTACTTGGGTTGGCTCCCTGGGGGAAATCTGCTGAGCAGCAGCTGCTCAGCTCATCTCTCCTGGGAAGGCTGCTCAGGAACACACACAGGAACGGCAGGAGGAGACCCCAAATCCCCCACTCCTCAGAGACATTCTGTCTTAAACTTCTGCCTCAGGGCTTTCTGCACGTTCTGGATCTTCTCTGTGATCACAGTGTCACTGAGGTGATCCCCAAACTTCTGCTTCAGCAGCACCCTGATGATTTTGATGCAGCGTTCGTCCATCATGGGCTTTGCCTCCCGGAAGGTGTTGCCCCTGCGGCCCGTGATGGAGTGGCTCTGGATGTAGTCAGAGGTGAAGAGTTTGTAGAGCAGAGTCTTGCAGGCTGTGCTGATTTTCTGGTCAAACCTGATGGTCTCTTTGAGCTGCTCCTTGGTGTAGCCGTTGAAGAGCTCCACCACCTCACACGGCTGTCGGTGGGGCTCCTCCTGGAAGGACAGGGATTCCAGCCTCTGCACCTTCTTCTTCAGAGAGAGGACGTCCTGTTGGAGGTCCAACACCATCCTTTCCAGCTGCTCCATCTTCTCCACCCTGAAAAATTAAAGTTGCTTGTGTAAAGGCAAGAAGACACCATGTCCTCACTGTGGATGTCGCTCCTCCACCCAAGCAGTGATTAGATGCCTTCTGCCAGCAGGGCAGAACAACTTCTCTGACAGACCATCACCCCCTCCAGTTCTTCCTGGGTGAGGCAGGAGAGAAAAATGGCATAGTCTGGACTTTTCAGTGCTCAGGAATGTTCAGTTTAACCGTCAACTCCCCCTTGGCATGCATACATGGAGACTCCGATGCTCAATTTTCTTCTCAGTTGTAAGGAAAGACATAAAGCCTGTCTTGCAAGTCCCAGGACACCCATATTTGTGGTATTAAACAACAGACTTGTGGGAAATCACAATACAAGAACCATAACTTGAATTTTTTTGGCACCCATTTCTTTGCAAGAAAACTGTCCCTAGCATCACTTTATCACTGAATACTGGCCATCAAAATAATGAGCAATAAAACAAGGAACACACAACCATGTTTTGATTGTTATAGGCAAGAACTTTGTCGTTTCTGCACTGTTTTAGAGCCTTCTTGCATCTTTAAATCCAAGCCCTACAATCAGAAACACCTGGCTCGATTGTAAAGAGACTCAGCAACTTTGGAGTTTAAAATTGCCCCACTTTGTCACCCATCTGTGATCTCACTGCTCACTCTTGTAGGGAGAAGGAGAACACAGGTAGGAACAAGGGCCTTCTTTTGCTAATTACCTTTCCACCTCACCAGGACTGAAATTTTTGTGAACCCTCTCGAAGCCATCCATCTCTTGCAAAGCATCAATCTTTCGCTCCTCACGGCTGGAAGAAACAAGCAAGTTAAACAGCACTGCCACAAACAGCTTTGTGCTCATACTCAAATTCATTCCTGAGGAGAACTATCTGGAATTCAAAGCAAAGTCAATTCTGGTTTCATTTGCAACAAGAATAAAATAGACTGAGAGGGAAGATGAGGGGTTCTTGATATGGATAAACTCCTGAGCATCCCCCTGGCACACAGATATGGGGGACCTCCCACTGACCCGCCATGGAATCAGGACTTCAGAGCACAGGCTCATTTCTCTGCTGTGTGTGCCCACACAAACTCCTGTTATCTTCTGTGCTTTGGGTTTGACCTCCATGAGCACTTACTCAAAGCAAGCACTTCCAGAGAAGGGACAGAAATCAATATGTGTGGTGTGAAACATTCAGGCTCCTTACTGTGCTCTCAGGTGTTACCTGTTCCGGCAGATCTGCTGCTGGCACGGGGATAAGATGCCATCTGACTTCCTCTTCATTGGTAGGGCCACATAATCTGCAGCAGGGGTGGGAGACAAGCTGAAGAATCAGCTCTTGAAAAGGTCCTGAATTGCTTTGTCTCCAGAACAGATTATCTACCCCTGCTAGATTGCATGGAAACGTGTTACTCCATTTGCATAAACAGTGATCCAGACAGGCTCTCCAGGACTGATCAATGGGGATTTGTTATTAGAAAAACGTGGCATCTCAAGGGCTTCTGTTCCCAGAGCAAATGATATGGTAGGGGCAAGGCAAGCAGAGCCAACGTGTCTCTGGATGCTGCTGTTAGTCAGCAGGTAAATAAGACACTAGCATATTTTCATAAGTACATTTAATGGGTGTAGTAGCGGGTGGAAAAATAGGGAAATAGGCAAATCTGAGAAGGCTTGACTAATGGAGACACAAGGCTTTTGGGAATTTCAGTTATTCAGGCAGGCATTCATTCAGATTGTCTTTTGGCTTGGTGGGAGAGAACTGCTAACCCAGGAGACAGAGCAGAGACTGTACACTGCATCTCCCTTTAGACAGCCCTCCTGGAACACATCTCCCAGGTGGAAAGGACCAGGAAATGTCATCTCTAATCTCTGTAGCCCTGAGACAAAGCCCATCCAGCCCCAGAGCAAAGCACAGGTTTCCTGGCTGCTCTGCAAGAGCCCATCCCACCCTGTCACTCAGGACCAGGCAGCAGAGCCAGGACCCAAGGTTACCTCTGGCAGCTGGACCAGCCCTGTCCTCTTCACTCTGGGAAGTCCCTGGCCCTGGCATGGCCATGGTGATGAAGGTGGATGGAGGTGTGAAGGCACTGGCTGGGTGTGGGGGAGCTGCCAGCGAGCGGGGGCTTCCTGCCACGCTTCCCAGGACACGCCTGTCCTTGAGGATGGAGGAGCTGCTGGCATCATGGGGCAGGCTGGCCTCAGCCACCCTCAGCAGTGGCTTTGCAGGATAGGTCCTGTCACTGGGGTATTTCTTGGATGCGTTCCCTGGTGTCCATTTTGGAAAGGTTTTCCTGGATTTTTTTGGTGGGGACGGCATCATGCTGTGGACAGCTGGTTCTTCTTCTGAAAGGAAGGGAGATACTCAGGATGTGCAATGGGGCAGCAATGTGTGTATCTTCCACTCCCACTCAGTGCTTTGGACAGTGATGTGAAATTTATGATGGGGCTACAACATGCTCACCATCCTCCCACCCAAAAAGCCCCATGGAAGTAGAAAGGTGCAATGTTCAAAAGCCCTTACTCACTTAACTTCTCCAGGAGCTGTCGATCTTCCTGCAGCTTCTTCTCCAAAATACCTTTGTGCTCTGCAGGAAGAGAAGATCTTTCAGCACTAAACCCCTTTTTAGGGGTTTTTCTAGAGGAATGTTGCTCCTGAGCAGCCTCAAATTGCAAACCCAGGCCAGGGGGATGTCACTTACCACTTATGCCTTCCACCACACCCCAGTAGAGCCCACTGAAGCCAGGGCAGCGGGCCAGGACCTGCTCCCCCACGGTGTAGAGGTGGAAGGGCTTGCGGGGCTCCTTGATGTTCTCGATGTTGATGACCCGGCTGCCGTCGGGCCAGCTGATGAGCACGTAGAGCTTGGCTGACATCAGGGCTGCCCACCTGCAGCAGAGGGACAGTATGGGAATGTCACCACAGGGGTTTGGGCTCTCCTGTGGGTGGGAGTGTTCACAAGCTGTGCTTTACCCGGGGCAGCACAACCTGCAGATATAAAATATTTGGCCCTGCATTTTCTCTGCCAGTTATTTCTCTGTTCCCATCCCCCCCATTCTGAGCCTGCCTCATCCTAAAGCCCATTGCTGGGAGGCTGGGTCTGGTTGGGTCTTGGGTCTGGCTGAGCACAGCACCACATGCCTTCAGTGCATCCAAGTGTCCTTTGCAGTGACAGCCATGCCAGGTCTCACCTGGGGTCAGGTAGCCCCCACAGCTGACACTTCGAGCAGATGCTGAACAAGCCACTGAGCAGACACAGACTGGTTCCTCTGCCCCTGTGAACCATCACAGCTCAAAGGACTTCAGTGGATCTGCAGCAGTTTGCTCCAGTGCAGGGCTATGTCTGTGTGATATCAAGACAGTGCAGAGAAGAGACTCAAAAAGACCCAGGGGTATTCCAGGAAATGATCATTCCTTTGCCTGCACAATTACTTCCCCCAGTAAGCATCAAAATGCTTTGATAAGGAGAACAGAAAATTCCCTTCCATTTCACCCATGGGGAAACTGAGGCACAGACCAGTGATAGATATGTCTAAGGCAGTCAAGCTGGATCCTTGGCAGGATCTAAGGCAGTCAAAGCTGCAAGGAGCTGGATCCTGAGTCCTGGTCCACAGCTCTGCCCACTGAGCTTTCTCTTTCTGCCCTTGGAGCTGCAGACTTCAGAAAATCACTGGAGAGACTGCAGAGCCAGGCTGGTGGGGATTTCCAAAACCTCCTGTGCCAGAGGAGCAGCTGAGGGCTGCTGAGCTCAGGAGCAGTTTCTTTCCAGCTCCCATGGGCCCTGACAGCACCACCCCAGTCCTGCCTGCTCTACTGGGCACCAGCTGGAGAATGGTCACGGTGTCCAAAGAGGATGGGAGGGAGCTGGGACAGGCAGAGGAGAGTTGGAGCAGAGACAAGCTGGCAGAAAAGGCAGCTAGGACCCAATTTATTCCAGTTTCTTGTTTCGTCTCCACACCCCCATTAAAGTCCTGCCTGGATTTGATTCCTCTCACCTGGAAGGTCCAAGTTCACCCTGGAGAACTTTCTCCTTCCCTACCTCGGCCACCATCAGCTGCAGCAAAGCTCCCTGCAGGAACCATAACTCTCCCCAAACCTGCCAGTCTGCCCTGCTGGCACAGTCTCACACCTGGTTTTCTCCAACCCTTTTCTCCTGACTGATACACACCCTGGCATTGATTTTTTTTATCAGGAAGCACCATATACAAATGATCTGTGTGCCTGTCTCCCCACATCCCCTTCCCTGCAGCAGGCAGCTGCCCCCAGCCCTCTCCCAAACACAGGGAATGCTACAGAGCAGAAACTGGGATAAATGCAGAGCTGAGCCCTCTCCCTCTCAGAAACAGAGCTCCACATTCCAAACAGCAAACAACCCCAGCCCAAACAGCTCTCTGGAGGGGTTTTCCTTTAACATCTAAAGAAAACTCACTCATCTTCCTTCCCCAAACCAGTTGTTCATTTACCCTTATGAACGCAACAAAACTACACAAACACAAAAACAGAGAGAGAGAGAGAAAAAAAGAGAGAGATCACAATCCTGATAGCAACAGAGCTGCTCCTTGCCTGGTTAGCAGTGCTCCAGGTGTTGAGTCTTGCAAGATGTCTCCTGTCTCTCCAGGTCTCTGCTGCCTGTTCCAGGAGAGGAGGTGACCGGACACTTCCTTGCCTTGGGCTTCTCCCTTCACCACAGGTCCTTGTCAGGTCTCCTTTGTCTGGCTTGGAAAGCTCCCACCTGCTGTCCCCACTGCAAAGAAAAACAAGAGCTTTTGCTTTCTTTTTTCCTGGTTGTTTTGTTTCAGCATCATTATTCCTGTTCTTTTCCCACATACATATATTATTTTTTTCCTTAGCTTGTTTCAGGTCTGTTTCTTACAGGGGGAGAGAGCAGAAGAGAAGAGAAAAAGCCTTGGGTTTTTTGGAGCATGAATAAACCTTGCATTTCCATGAGTTATTCATGAATAATTCATGAAAATGCATGATTAATTCAGGTTCATGAATTATTCAGGAATAATTCTCGAACATTCCTGGTTAATTCATGCTCACACAGCGAGTGAGTCAGGCTCTAGGGCTTGGAGAATTCCTTTCTCCCTGAGACAGGAGAAGAGAGGCTTAGAGAAGCTGCATTGTGCACTTGCTGTTTACTGCCTCTGAGAAGAGAACATATTTTGGGTCCTTTTTGAAACAAGGACTTGAAGAAAATTGAAATGCCTGCAGCCTCCTGCCCACGGAGGAATAACACAGCACCAAAAGAAAAAAAATTTTAAAAAAAAGAAGAAAAAGGAGAGAAAGAAATTGGATTTACTCACAGAGGAAAGCCTGGCAGCAAGTTTTTTCCCCTTTCAAACCATCTTTGTATCCCCACCTCCCCAGTTAAGATCCACCTTGCTGCTTCAGTTTTTACCTGCTGTGCAAAAATAAAAAGACCATCCACATGGGTTTCTGCTTGAGGAGTCAAAGGGAATTCCCACGCCACGTGCCCATCTGTCCCTCTGTGTGGGTATGCACAGTGTCTTCTCCCAGGTAACAACCAGCAGGACAAGAGGAAATGGCCTCAAGTTGCACCAGTGGAGGCTTAGAGTGGATGTCAGGAAAATTTCCTCACCAAAAGGGTTGTCCAGCACTGGCACAGGCTGCCCAGGGCACTGGAGTCACCATCTCTGGAGGGATTTAAAACAAGTGTGGATGTGGCACCTGGGGACATGGTTCAGTGGTGAGCTTGGCAGTGCTGGGGGCTGGACTCCATGAACTTTGAGAGCTTTTCTGAGCTAAACAATTCATGCAAAGCTCCTTGACTCAGTGGCCCAGCCAGGGTGAGCACTGGTTGTGGCACTGGGCTCAGCACATCAGGCCTGCTGCTTGCACCAGTGCAGACACCAAGCTGGCCATGCACAGCTCTGTGTTTCTCCAAAAAATATCACTGCTGTAGCACCTGGGGTTCCCCAATGCTGGGATTTTTATCCCTACTGCATGGAGGATCACATGGCATTGCAAAGGATGGATCCCATGGATCCAGCCTGTCATGATCCAGGCTGGACACCAGCAGGGGAAGGTGCAGTGCATTGTCTGAACAATCCAACCAGCCATCCTACTGCAGCCACTGAATGAGATGAAAAAACAGGTGGGGAGTGACTCTAAACAGCACTGTCTGGTTTATCTTAGCCAAAAACAGCCCTGGAGGTTGTTGGGAGAAAGGGAGAATTCACATGTTTAGTGACACATTGGAAAAGGACCTTGATCAGATTCAGAGAGTAAGAAAAATTCTGCATCACTGATTTACAATATTTACAGCTAAAAAACACACCTGTCAGCCCAGGTAAAAGCAGATGTTCAATGAGAGCTGGTTGGGATTAGGTAACAAGCAGACATGAATAGAAAAGCAGCAGTATGTGACTTCTGTGTAGCTCTGAATGATGTTGCTCAAGACTGAGAGCTGCATAGTAATAAGAAATGGAAAAGCAATGATGAGAAAAATAATAGAGACACACAACAATGGAGAGGAGATTGGATTCTGGTTTGAGGCAGGACTTAGTTCCAATAAAATCTGCCTGGGAAGAGGGCTGGCTTAAACTAGTATTGTTTGCTTTTCTTCGAAGAACAACAATATCCAAAACATAACAGATGAATATTCCTGGGGTAGAGGTTGGTAATTCAACTGCAAACCACAGGAGAGGAAGGATTGCAGGAACCACAAGAGGAAGACAAATTGTCGTCTCATCAAACAACAGAAAAGTCAAGTGCCTGTGTATAAATATACAGCATTTGTGTTGAATTATTCCAGGAAAATGTGAGTCTGAAGTGAATCCCAGGTGTTTGACTTCATGAAAATTAGCAAGCCCCTGATTAGATTTCCCTCCCAGTCGGTGAATATGAAATCCCTGGGCAGATGCCTCAGTTCTGGGTGTAGGTAGAGTTACTGTATTCAGGAACCTCTCCTCTGCATCTCCCATTTTTTTAAAAACAAGTCCCACACAGTGGCCCCAGTGCCAGCACATGTCACCCTCTGAGCTGCACTGCTGAGATTTAGATTTCAGCCACGACTGAAGAATAACAAAGGCTCCTTTGTGATCCTACCCAGAGACAGAGCTGGGAACAGTTTCAGCAGCTGTTTGAGCACTGCCCTGGTCTCTACCAGAACAATCTTAATTGATGTTGGAAGGGATTTAAAGTGCAAACACAGGTGGCTTTAATCCCCTTCTTCACTTAACCTCAGCAATGTAGCTCTTCTTTTGGCTGGGTTCAGCAGCCCAGTCATAGAATTCTAGAATGGTTTGGGTTAGTAAGGAATGTAATGACCATCTCATTCCATCCCCCCTGCCTTCCACTATCCCAGGTTGATCCAAGCCCTGTCCAATTGCCTGGAATACCTCCAGGGATGGAGCAGCCACAGCTTCTCTGGGCAGCTGGTGCCAGGGCCTTACCGCCCTCACAGAAAAGAATTTTTTCCCAAAATTCACCTAAACCTGTCCTTTGTCAGGCTGAACCCATTCCCCCTTGTTCTGTAACTCCAGACCCTCGTCCAACATCCCTCTCCAGCTCTCCCTGAGCACCTTTAGGCATTGGAAGGAGCTCAAAGGTCTCCCTGGAGCTCTCTCTTCTCCAAGCTGAATTGTCCCAGCTCTCTAAGCCTGTCTCCAGAGCAGACCTGCTCCAGCCCTTTGAGTATCTTCACAGCCTCCTCTGGACTGGCTTCAGCAGCTCCACATCCTTCACCAATTCCAGAAAGCAGCCAGAGTTCAACAATTGAGAGACAAGAGCTACATGGTTCATTAATTTTTATCAACACAATGAAATTACACAGGAACCCTCAGGCCCTGTGGTTCTCCGAGACCAGCTCTTCATCCCTCCCACGCTGCTGGGAGAAGGGCAGGGCATCACCAGGAGGATCAGCACTGCCAGGGCAAAGGGTGGGCAGAGACCCTGCCCTGTCTGGGCTGGCAGGGTGGTTGATGGAGTCATTAGGATGGTTTGGGGGATAGTTTGGCATTCCATGAGGACAAAGGCTGGAACTGTCTGTACCCGGGAGCGACCACCCGGTGGCATTTTGCATTTGTAATGAAACAAGTACACGTCCCACCTCTGCCTGTGTCCCAGGGAACAGTGAAATACCATCCAGTCTAATGAGGCTGGAGTTAACTGCATTTTAATTAAAGGTTGTCTCTTTTCTAACAGGCCAGAAAGAAGCTCAGTTATACAGACATGGGGAATGAAGCCACCATGAGGGTCAGCAGCCAGCTAGACCCTGCAAGTCCTACCTACCACAGTTTGTTAAACTCTCTCCTGGGTTGGAGCTCTTCCACGTTATTCCTCATGTGACACAGACCAGAAAACAATGAGAAAATCACAGCCTAAATGCACCAGGCACAGTTTTGCAATGGGCTCTGCAGAGAGTCCACTGGCTGTAAGGGCTTCCCATTTACCTAATGCAAATCCTTATTCCTTCTCTATAATTGCCCTGAATTAATTAAGATATTTTTAGAGCACAAGGTATTTTATTTCTCTTCAGAAAAGGGTTTCCCCTTTGTAATGCCATTCCAAATCCCCTTTATTTTAACCTTAGCAGCTTCCCACCATTTTGCAAACCCTTTTTTTCAAGCTCTCTGTATTTCTTAAACCTTTGTGCTCTATAATATCTGTTTCCTTATCTGCTTGGCTGGATGATTTCTTGGGGTTCCTTTGTGAGCTTGGCAGTGAGATAGCAGCAGCACAGTTAGCAAAAAAAAAAGTGAGGGGAAAGATCACCCAAAGAAAAAAAAGGAAGGAACCTTAATTAAGGGAGGAGAGCAATATGCATTAACTTCTTTTTACTGTTCAAGGGGACATGAAGAGGACTAGCAGGAATTAACAAAACTACAAAGGTACCAGAAATCAAATAATAGATCATTTCCATGATACTGAAAATGAAGAAAATATTTTACATTGCAATTACAGCTGAAGGTACCTGGAAAATATCAACCTGCTTAACTTCAGGTATCTGAGCAGCTCCTGAGAAAGTGGCAGGACTGACCACACTTTTTCAATAAAGCACAGGCTTTAGTGCCACAAAATCAGGGCCAAAAGGCAGAAAAAAAACCCTAAAAGTTTTACTTAGTAACAAGCCCCACCGAAAGGGATAGCAGCACATGATCTCACTAGGGGAGGAAATAACTCAGCAAGAAAGGGCTGATGTGGAAAATTCATCTCATCACATCCTGGGGGCTCACCACCCTTTTCCACACCATTCCTGGATGGAAAGCTGCCGCAGGGACGTGAGGGCCACGCTTGGGAGCAGCAGATCTGAGTGTTGAGCTGGCAGGGTGCTCCTGCTCCTCCTCTGAGTCACTACCCCGTTACCTTGGCAAGCGCAGCCACCAGTACCTGAGAGCAGCTCCAGCACCGAGAGAACGTCTTGTTTCCTGTTACTCCAGCAGCACAACTCTGATTACACATTCTCCCCCTGCTGCTAATTAATTAAATAAAATCAGGAGCACGTTAGCAGTTGCAGAAGAGACTCACCAGTTGGCACACACTGCCTCCAGCCCCCTCCACAGCATCCCTGTGGAACAGAGCTCTTTTTCCTCAGCATTTCTGGGCTGGTGTTCCCCCTCTCCCAATTTTTGCCCTGTTT
>VZRH01001490.1:106213-216414 GCA_013397555.1 Urocynchramus pylzowi | reverse complement strand
CCCTACACAGGACATCCCCAAGAGTTACACCTTCTGCCTGAGAGCATTATCCAAATGTGTCTTGAACTCCCAGGCTGGTGCTGTGACCACTGTCCTGGGAAGTTGTTCCATTCCCCAGCCACCCTCTGGGTGAAGAACCTTTCCTTAATATCCAGCTTAAACNCCACCCTCTGGGTGAAGAACCTTTCCTTAATATCCAGCTTAAACTTTCCAACTGACACAACTCCAGGCCATTCCCTTGGGTCCTGCTAGTCACCACTGAGAAGAGATCAGTGCCTGCCCCTCCTCCTCACGAGGAAGTTGTAGACTGCAATGAGGGCTTCCCTCAGTCTCCTCTGGGCAGAACAGACCAAGTGACCTCAGCCACTCCTCATATGGCTTCCCATCAAGGCCCTCCACCATCCTTGTTACCCTCCTTTGGATGCTCTCCAACAGCTTTATATCCTTTTAAGTATTGTGGCACCCAAACCAGCCCCCAGCACTCGAGGTGGGGCTGCCCAGCTCAGAGCAGAGCAGGACAATCCCCTCCCTTGCCCAGCTGGCAATGCTGTGCCTGATGCCCCCCAGGACAGGGCTGACCCTCCTGGCTGCCAGGGCAGTGCTTAGAGCATCTCATTTCCCAGTCTGTCCGTACACCCAGGGTTGTTTCATCCCAGATGAAGGATCCAGCACTTTCTCTTGTTGAACTTCATATGGTTGGTGATTGCCCAGACCCCTGATTTGTCAAGGCCTCTCTGCAGGGTCTCCCTGCCTTTTGAGGGAGTCAGCAGCTCCTCCCAGTTTTTTATTTTCTGGGAACTGGCTGAGTGTACCTTCCAATCCTGCCTCCAGGTAATGTGTGAAGATGTTGAAGAGCAGAGAGCCAAGCATGGGGTCCTGTGGAACCCTGCCAGTGACAGGTGGTGGAGTCTGATGTCACCCCACTCACTGTAACCTTTTGTGGCTGACCTGTGACCCAGTTGCTCACCCATCCCATGATGTGTTTATCCAGCTGTGGATAAACACATTTTGTCCAGAAGGATCCTGTGAGAGACAGTGTTGAAGGCTTTACTGAAATCCAAGAAGATCACATCAACTGGCTTCCCTTGATCAACTGGATGGGTTACCTTGTTATGAAAGGATATCAAGTTTGATAAATCACTTTCTCTCATGAAGCCATGCTGGCTTTAACCAAAGACTGTGTTGTCCTTCAGGTGTTTTTCAATACCCCCAGAATAATCTCCTTAACTACCTGTCACTAAAGTGAGATTGACAGGCCTGTATTTTCCATGGTCATCCTTCTTGCTCTTCTTGAAAATCAGCTTCCAGTCAGCTGGGGCTTGTCTGGATTCTCAAAACTCATTGATCAAAAATCATTGAGGCAAGCTTTGCAGTGACAGCAGCTCTTTGAGAAGTATTGGATGAATCCCATCAGGACTAGATTTGTAAGAGTCCAGCTGGAGCAACAGGTCCCTCACAATTTCAGGATCCATTGCCAATTGATTGTTCTTGAAGTCAAGTTCTTGCCCATGAGTCCTTCAGCTCAGGGCACTGAGACCCCCTTGGTCAGTCATCAGTGTTGAAGACAGAGGCAAAGAATGCATTAAACATCTCTGCCTTCTCCATGTACCTGTTTGTGAGATAACCATCCTTATCCTGTAATGGGACAATATTATTTTTATGCTGCATATTGCCATTAGTGTATTTGAAAAAACTCCTTTTATTGTCCCCCACAGTTCTAGCCAGCTGGTTTATAAATATGAGTTGCAGTCTAATCTCATTGGTGGTTTTCTGTTAAGCCCAGGTCTTCTACTGTATTGATTTAGATGTAAAAAGTACTTTTTTTTCAGTTGACCGTATTTCGATTGTGTTTTCTAATTGCTTTCCTTATATCAACTCCATGTCCATAGATCTGACCATAACTCACTTGGCAGACATGAGGGGAGACCTTAGACTGTGTGTCTTTGGACAAATTTTATTTTTTTTTTACTTTTTAATAAATCTTCTGCCATGAAAATTACTGCTAATAACTCTGCTGTGCAGAATGGATGTGAAAAATCAGAGTAAAAAAAGTTAATGGTAAGTTATGGTATGGTATTGAAATGACTGGGAGGAAAAGATGGTGCATCTCCATGTAAAGCACCATAAATGTCAAGGCATTAAAAAAAAAAAATATTTTTTTAGTAATTTTCCTTATCGCTTGAGAAGTTTAAGTGCATATCAGACTACAGAGATTAGCAGGCACAGGGGTAGAATCTGAATCTACAAAGCCTGATGTAATTGACATTTACTACAAGCTAATTACCCAGGACAGTACTTGTTGTATGGATGAAGACTTCTGGTTTGTAAGGTGGCTACCTAACATTGCTCACAAACAGCACCCACTTAACAGCTTGTTTATCCATATCCTGCTTACTGCATAACAACTCCCCTATTTGTGTATGATGGAAATGAGAGTCCTGGCTGAAAATTTTAGTTACAGCCTTCTTTTGTGGAAAATTAGAGCCATCTGCTGTCTAAAGAGGGCATTGTTTAAGGTGAAATGTGTGGTTTTTCTGTTTTGTCCTATATCCTTAAAAATTCTCAGTTGCTTGTTGTTAGTAGAGTATCTGCCAACACCATGTAAGCAAAATTATTTAGGTCTAGATGTTTCTAGAAAAATCTTATTAATTAGTACATATACTAAAAGGCATTTATCCAGACTTCAGTATTAACTTTTACTCAGAAATTTATATTACATAGGCAGCTTGAGAATCAGGAAAATAACTGAACAAACAGCCATCTCTAAGTGTGCAACATCAAAAAATCTCATTCAATAAATTCATCAATTTCTCTTTCATCAGTTCATAATTAGCTCCCATTTCTAATTATCTTCTGAATAATTTTTAAAAATCCCACTCATTTCACACAGTTCAGCTCTGAATATGACTCAGAAAAAGCGTGCCAGGGTCCTAGTTTCCTATTTCTTCCTGATCTTGTGTCTAATAGATGTCAAAAAATACTTGCTCGTACACTAAAATACCCCAACCAATCAACCAAAAAATGCCCCCAAACAACCAAACCAAACCAAACCAAATCACAAATCTGAGAAAAAAATCTTAGTCATGCTTTTATGGGTTTTGTGTCCAGTAGGTTTTCTAGATCAGATCAAACTTCATAAGCCTGTCAAGATACTTTTCCTCTAATGCTTCTCTACCACTTCTGCAGGCCACATTGAGCCATTGTCTGCTGGCCAGTTGCTCCAGTTATGTGCTTTGTTTTAAAATCTTTAACAGCTGTAGCTACATGGAGCTAAACAAATAATCATATGTCAGTGTGGGACATAAAATAGGCTGTAATCCAGGCAGCTCTTCCTTAGTTGCAATGAGCTGTTCAGGAGTGGGAAGAAAGAAACAAGTAAAACACTTTAATTTGCTGCTGAAGTCAAAAGGCACACACTAATTAGTTTAGTTTGTAAAGTTCCCCAGCATTTTCATTGCAGTGGTAGCTGCTCATGTCTTCTACACATACACAATCACACCCAGTGCAAATAAGACAGCATTTACATGTAGGTTGAACCAAATGATTATAAATGAATTGACGGATGTCTCCTGGGATTGGACATAAAGGTCTTGTAAACTGAAAATTTTATAAACAAACAGCTGTTGGGAAAATACCATTATGCTGTAATAGCTGCTATTAAAATCCATTAGCAATCTTGATGGCCTGTTTGAATTTGATGCATCATTTGCTCTGACAGCCTTTCTTACTAAAGAATTTTGTAAAATATATGTAGATTGTGAAAGACAGTAGTAATAGACTAGGAGATTAACACTGAATACACGTTTTACTTCCGTGTGCCAATCAAGCTTTGAAGAATGCTGTGTATCCTTGAATTTAAATGTCAGCAGAGAAACAGGAGCACATTAACCTGAACAGATGCAAAGCTTTCTCCATCACTGTGGGAGAAAAACACAGCTCTGCAGAGATGAAGTATTTCCAGATTAGAAACCATGTTTCAGGCAACAAAATAAATCTCCAGTGCTTTCTAAGAGTTTGTGTGCTCTCCTAATTGATGCCAAACTGTCATTCTCCTGCTCACACATCCATTTACCGCAGTGGATACCAGCTGCCATAGGGGTAGGTATGGCCTGTAGATCATGCTGCTACTAAAATTAGTCAGACTTCTAATGAGATTTTGAAAAATATGTATGCCAAGAACTATCTGAAAAGTCTCCTCTTTTAAGAACAGTTCAAGTGTCAGTGATACAGCTAAACTGTCCCTTCAGAACCATGTATGAGAACACATGGAATGACCTATGTCTGTAGACAGAGGCAGAGAGTCACTTAGCTTGTTCATGGATGCTGCAAGGGCACCATCTGGTGGGTGAAAAAGAAAGATTAAATCAGATTTAAACATCTTTTAATCAAGACTTCTTGTCTGCGCTCTTTATTGGTAATGCTCATACTCAGCTTACATAATACTTGCTATTGTACATATTTAGTTTCCTATTTCTTCCTCTACCTTGTATTTTAAAATGTTTTATTCAATGAACTCTACCTAACAGAGAATTCTCTACAAGTATTATTCGGGTATAAACTCATGAGCCCAATTAATGGGTACCCTCTTTTTGTCCCTCTCCTTATATCTGTTCTCAATTTCTTTATCATATCCTCTCTGCCTTCTCTGATACCTGTAAGTAGCTGTTTGCAAAAAGGTCTGGCAAAGAATTCTGTGTCTTGTACTGTTTCCTCTCATTACTCTCCCTCTTCTTCCTGGTGGCTGTAGAGTGGTGAAGGTAAACCACAAATTACATGTAAAAATATCCTGAAGAATATTGCAAGACTATGGTCAGTACCTTTTGTTTGAGGGAGGAACATCAGGGCTTGTGGTTCACTGTAAAGAGAGGTAAGTCAGTGCCTTATATGTTCTTTTAGGTCTGGACCATTGTGCCTTGCAATTTGGATGTTTAAAGTAATGCCTTTTTTAGGGATTATGATACAGGTATATTCACTTAAGGAGCTGTAGGTCTGTGTTACTGCTGTTTATTCTTAACACAGTTGCAAGAGACTAAAACTATATTAGTGTAGTAGATGCACTATTAAATGATGCACTCTTTTAATGTTGTTAAAAGAGCCTCTTTATTTATTAGTTAGCATCTATTAGGTGGTTCTGATAATAATTATTGCTGAGAAGTACCTATTTCTTAGTATGTTAGAAAGATGCTTCAGTCACAATGAATGACTGCAGTCATAAAGCAGAGAGTAAGCACATGTTTAGTCTTGGCTCAAGATTTAAGTTAATGGAAGAAAGATGTAATGGTGTCAGCAGAGCCAGTTGTGCTAGCTGGAGTCACTAGAGCACATGGTGTAAGTTGGTAAAGCCCATTTGAGACTTGTGTTATGCTGCGGGGGCTGTACTGAGATAGCTGAAGATTATGGAAATTAATTGACTCGGCTGCTGAACATATTGGAAAAAAAAGATTTTGCGGGCCACTTTTCCTGTAATATTAAATAGTAAAGCACATTTCTGTTTATTGACCCCAACAAAATTCCCATGTTATTGTTCTTCAGCAAAAAATCTTTTTTGACAAACTCCTAGTCATAAATTCTTTTAAACATTGAGTATTTCATGTAAGTATCAAGTAAAACTAGAACAATATGAAACGTATTCCATTTCTTTTGGGTGATTGTTTAACTGCATTTACATGCCAGTATAACCAAAGCAGTCCTGTGTCACAGAGTGGTTAACTTCAGATTGATTTTAGGGAACTGTTTTGCTTTGCATCTCATTTTTCACTTCTATTTGTCTAGTGAGAGAGCAAAGAACAAATTTCTGAAGGATACAACCTGAAGAAAACATGTATGTTGGAGAACGTGGTCCTGTAGGTCCAAAAGCAGCCTTACAGAAAGCTTGTATGTCATTCTCAGGAAATAGAACCATCTCAGTGGTAAAGCTGCTCTCTTAGGTAGTGTAAAATAGAGACAAGGGTGCCAGAGTTAACATCACCCTGGTGTAACCAAGTGTGAGTCCCCTGGCAGGCATCTGCAAAAAACTTTGTTTTATCCTGTTTTGCTTGTGTTGGTAATGACTGTTCTCTCTTGTGAAGGAACTGACTGTTTAACAAACGAGTTGCTAAAGGCATTTTGTTTGCATAACTCTAAGTGCTTATTAGAAGAATCCATAGGAAACTTAAATGAATTTCAAGAAATTACTCTTATTTGTCTGGGATTTTTTTGGTGGCAATGTTCGGTGTACAGCATTTGACCATCTCTATTCAATTTCTAGTTCCTAGTTCAGTCTCACTGCAGATTGAGGCTAAAGTCAGTTGCATTGGTAATACATTGATCCTTGTTTGTTCATGTATTTTGGAGGAAGGTGTTCAGCCTCCCACAGCAAAGAGATAAACTGAATGAATAGAAAATTAATTCTCTTTTGTCTTCAGTTGTATTCCAAACAGTTGTTCCTTTTTGACAAGGCACTATGGGTGGTCAACCAAAGGGCCAGTGATTTAGCATACAGTGCAGAAGTGATTTAATCAATATAACTGAAAATTAATTTCTAAAATCCTAAAATACTTAGCAGGGAATTTTTACTTCCTGGAAGGGCCTTTTGCTAAACTTGAGTGCCTAAGCAGTACCATGAATATCATCATGTGTATGATTGGGAGAATTCTTATGTGTAGATTAGTGGCATGTGCCAAATCCTGTGAAGTCAGTGAGAGGATTTCCATTAACTTTCAGTTTGTGGAATTCTGAATAGGCGTTTTTCAGGCTTGCAAATTGAACATCTGAAGATAATAATTACTGTTTGAATTTTCCCATATGAAGAGAACCTGTTTAGAGTAGTGTTTTTCAAAAATGTGGATCTGTGGTGCTGAAAGGGAACATTTGTTGTGAACCAAAGGAGGAAAGTATAAAAAAGACTGAAGTATAATTAGAGAGCATTGTGCCTCAGTGTGAAACTGTATTTTACATTTAGAGAGATTTGGGGTAATAAGAAGGAGAATGAGAAGTTGAAAGTGGGAACAAGAGTGTTCATGACAAGGTAGAGCAAAAGTAAAAATTATGTAAGTCAAGAATTTTCAGCACTAGAGGAAGAAAACCTGTAGGAGAAAATAGTATTTTGGAGTCAAGAGCATGAATGGAAAAAGTAAATTTTTTGAGAAAAATTGCTTGCAGTCAAAAGACTGTGAGGAATCAAACAGCTGCTTTAGAAAGGCAGAAGATGTAGCTAGATGAAAGAGAAAGCTTCACCAACTACTGAAATTTGATGAAACAATCAAAAAATGACATATTAACAACTTAGAATATATTAGAAGTGATATAACCGAATCCTGTGCAAGTGGCTCTTAGATGTATTATCAACTGATTCTTTTTAATTTTCTATCAATTATCTTGCAACATAATTTTCTTGTCTATATATATATATGGAGTGAAATGGCTTTAATAATTAAATAACTATGGTTTATTCCTGTAGTGACATTGTGAGTCGAATACTTACATTGGCGAAGTAAATCCAACAGAGAAAAAAAAAGATAAAAATTAAAAGAAAAAACTAAAATTGCCATGTTGCTGTGTGAGGAACACTTAGGTTGTATGACTGTCTTCCCCAGCAGATTTTGTAGTATTGCCTTTGTTTTTTTTATCAATTAGCTAATAATTTCACAATCAATACCATTCCATCCAGAAGCAATTAGTAATGAGAGATAACGGAAATCCCATGGAAATATTTTCACAATTTCTTCTCCTTTTGAATGTTTTGCCTGAACATTTTTGAGTTCTTTCCAAAGGATTTTTGCTGTTTCTACAGTAATAATAGTGTTAAAAGTACTGATGTTTTGTCATTAAGTGCAAGTCACACAGAATGATTTGTTTAGACTGCTGGAGTGTAGGAGGTACAGCGAGTTTCCTTCTACCTTCTATACACAAGTGACATCTCAGGATAGGCATATTAAAGAATTGTGTTGCTGTCAGAGCCAGTGCAATGGAATTCTCCTAGGCCATATTCCAACAAAATCAGGTGGAAATATCTGGCTCTTTTCTTTGGACTACCACATGAAGTCTGGCAGCCTTTTTTCTCTCTGTTACCAAAGAGGGGACAGGCCTGAATGCCATTGTATTAGAAAAGAAGGAAAAACCCCCAGCCTTTCCCCCTCAAAAATAGACCTCGGGAATAATGGAGCTGTATTACTTCTAAATATACTGTTGGCTGAAGACTGAGAGTTTATTTTTAACTTGAGTTTAAATAATTTTGAAAGACTGGGAGAAAGTTATTTCCTGTTATGGAACATAGGATGTGTGTGATATCTGTAATATAGAAGATAACAATGAATATATAATTTTTTAGTCTGTTGGGCTGTGATGGCATCCATTTATAATACTTCTAGCTTCTTGCTCTTGAAAGTGGTTTTAATGGTACATCTAGTCTTGCTGTCTCATAACAAAAGAAGTGTTCCTGAAAGTAGGAGAGAAAACACTGTTTCATCCTTCTATAGTGGCAGTAACTGAAAAGATCCAGCACTTCTTGCCAGACAAAACTCCACATTAAGAGAAAATCACAATAGTATTATGTTATAAAAAAAAGCAAGTCTCCATTTCCAGTTTAAACTGCAAACATTATAAGTGCACTAAGAATAGCCTGCCATCCTGCCTTGGCATTTTTGGTTCTTTTATTATATTTTCATGAAGAATTAACATTTTGATACAACATTTGTTCATGGATTTGCAGTGGTTAAATCAATAGTTAATGAGGTTCGTCATATAATTTGAGCTTGTAGTTTGTTTATGCTAGACCAACTTTATCCATACTCCAAACAAATTATCTCTTATAATCACCAGCCTGAAGATAAATCTCTAAATGTTTTTCTGATGATAGTGCTGTGGTTGGCAGGTGTTAGAAGTGCCTCCCAGGGACAAAGATTGAAGATGGGCTTGTTCTCACAAATCCTTCAGGCGAGGTTGTTTAGCTTTCTATCCTGTCATCTGCAGACGAGCCTTGTATGGTGCCCTGCTAATGAAATCTAATAGGCAAAGGTCATATATCTTTATGAAGAAAAATGCAAAGCTGGTGAGTGATGAATGTGCTTCATGGGGTTCAATGGACGATGCGTAGCAATAAAATCCATGTGCTTCAAATGGCTTGGCATATCTATGTCTTTTGTGCCTTAACTACTTTTTATAACAATTCTCATTACTAGTGATGGGAATAGATAAATACAAAAACAGTTGAATATGCATGCAAAGTTGTCTGTGTAATTAAAGAAATAGGTGGGGGTAATTAGTTTTCAGTATTCATAGCCTAATGAGGGAGATGGTTCACATAATAGTACACAGCAGTATTGTATTTAAATTTGAAAGCTCTGTTGAGTAGCAGTAGAAGCATACTAGCTGGAGTGAAGATGTGAAGATTTAGGTAGAGTCTTACATCAGTTATAAATCAAAAATACCTTTGTCAAATGTCAAAAGATAATATTAAAAATGTGGGGCAGTACAAACAAAATGTGCTGGTATAAAATTGCAGGTAGAACTACTAAATAATGCAAGTCAGTGCCTTTAAGAAATTGCTAATCTGAAGTTAGAAGGAATCAAATAAACCAGATATTGTTGAATCACTGCTGTTTTTTAAGAAGTTACCAGTTCATTTGCTATAGTTACACTGCTGAGCTAAGAGACAGTTCAATAAATCAACTCAGGCTTGATGGATTTTACAAACCATTGCAATAAGCGCGTGAAAGAGGAAAGAAATCTCTTAGTATTCCCACTTTGACAAAAGGATATGCAAAGAGCCTGAATGGATGAATGGTTGATTAATTTTGCCAGAAATTTTCTTGACAGCCAGAAATGTGTTTTTGCATTATCATGTTTGCATGGGGATTATTTTGTAAGGTATGAATTATTATGTATAACCTTACACCTGAGACTTAGCTGGCTAAAAGAGAGCTCCTGGTCAGTATATGTATAGTTGTTGTTTTAATTCATCACTCTGTCTATTCAGCCTTTTGCTTGTTACCACTTGCTAATCAGTCAACAGTGAAATCAAATATTGTATGTGATTAAATGAACCTTGTAACTGAAGTGATAGGTTGTGTCTTTTTCAGTATTTTTTAATTGATTTACAAGCTATGGAAAAATCAGATGCAAGTTTTTGACCCAGAATCAGAAAACAGAATAATATAAAGGAGAATAAAAAAGTGTATTGTAGGCTATGTCCACATAGCTTATTGATTAATAAAAAAATAATGCTTCTTTTTATCCTCTAAATTTTTGAGGTAAATAATTATTAGATTGTATAAACTATGCTTTACTTCAGTGTGGAGATATTTATTTTAATTTTGTACATATTTCGTGCATATTTTCTGTGGGGGATCTTTGGTTTTAAGTATGGTACAAAAGCAGTTGCCTTTACTTTGAGGCTTTGTATACTTGTGGTTTCAAAATAAAAGACTTTTCTCTCCATGTACTTTTGCCCAAAAAAATACGTTCACATTTACTTCAACCTTTAAAATTATCTGGAGGGAGTACATTTCTACACACTGCATTTCTCTATACTTCTCTACTTGGAGCAAAAGTCATACTGCTATGATTGCATGTTTTCTAGTTGGTCCCTTCACTTATTTTACAGAGGCAGAGTTTTAAAGACAGATTGAAAATTGAGGTGTCATTTAAGCCTTTAAACTTGAAGATTACTTCTATATATTTTAATGTATTTTGCATTTTTAGCAACTCCAAACTACTTACCCTTTAACTACCAGAACTGCTCAAAACTGGAAGCTTTATCAGTCACGGTTTTCGTGTTACAGAAAACATCCCCTAACAATGAGACAAATCACAATCACTTTGAATTTCTTCCTTTAGAGATGGAAATAAATGAGTACTTTCACCCCTACACCAGACTGCATGATGTACTTTGATATTCTCTGACTCCTGTACTGCTCCAAAACTTTTTTTCTTTTAGATATTGAGGTCCCAGCAGTCTAATATTATATTAGATACACAGGAGTGTGCAGACCATTACATATTTGTTAATGTCTTTAGGTTATGCACTCAATGTTTATGTTGTGCAGTAGTGGCAGTGCCTTAACAGGGCTTCATCTCCAGCCCTTCTGAACTGCTATATTTTGAGTACATGTGCACAAACCCCACTGACACTGGGGAGCATTTTTCACTGTTGTATTTCAGAGAGTTAGTTGTACACCTCAGCACTCATGGGAAGCCTTGCTTATGGATAAGAAATTGTGTTTCTTAGGTGGATGACAGTGATAGACACTGAAGGCAGGTATTCCAACTCTAGGAAGAATGTTATACACCAAATGGGCCATGATGATATCCTTATGTTACATGTATATCATAATGTCTTTTAGGATACATGAAGATGCTATACTCCAGCTGCTAAATTCAGAGCTGTCTCAGCTAGTTCTGTAAATGGGAAATAATGAAACTGCAGTTTGGCAGTATACCTGAGCCAAATTTTTCTACCTCAGGTTTTATGAATGAATTGAGACTTCACAGTCTTGCCCAGATATCATGTGCTGTGCTAAATACACAAAAAACATGTAAATCTTTATAAATTCTACTTAAACACAGGTTAAAATGGACACACCTGAATTTGAATATACCGAATTTGTACCTGTATCAGGTGCAAGTAAAACCTGTTTAGCTGCAATCTGAATTCATAAAGAATGAATCATTGTTAGGACACTATGATGAAATGCACTGATGGTGTAGAAAAGGCACTCTTTCTGTTATGAACATGTCTAAACATGCTTTTATTGAACAAAGCATACTAATTTTTTGTTTTTAATTAGAGAGGAATAATTCTTTTTCTTTGCTTTTTTTTTTTTTTTTAGTTACTCTGCATTTAATGAAATTGTCTGTAAAAACACAGCCATCATCAATACTAAGGGGTGTGAGTGCTAAACAGGCACTCATTGCATTATTCAATATGAGCTTTCCACAATGCTATAGTATTTCCAGTTCAAATTCATTCCAACTTAAGTTTGGAATGCCTAAAGTTAAATGTGTGACTGGGGTTGTCATAGAGCAAGATAACAAGTCTCAAAGATGCCCATTCTCCTACTGTTTAGTTTAGGACCTAATACCTTTTTGGTCTTTGGAAAGTGTTGACATAAGGAAAGCAGATTTTGCTGCTATTTTTGTTCTTTCCAGAAGACTGATAAATATGAGTGCAGAAGAGATGCTATTTGGTATATCGAAATGCATAATAGAAAAATACAGTCATTCCTTACAGAGAAGGTAGGAATTTTTAATAGAACATTTTTACTAATGGTGTTGATAGAAGAAAAAAAAGGGGTAAAACAAAAAATACACTTGTTTGTGTTTCTGGAGTCTGCTAAACATCATACTGTTTATACTGTTCTTTCAATTTTTACTGACCTTTACCTGAAAACTTGTAATAAAAAATTGAGTATTTTTCCGCACTCTTTTGCTTTTCTTTTTGATTTTCTTTTTTTTAATAAAGGAGGGGGCTTCTAGTAATTAGCTGGATTTACAACAAATGGCACACAGCCTGTTAGCTCTGCATGTGTGCTGTATCTTTGGTGTTTACCCTATTATATTGCAATTTAAGTATGTCATAAAGTTTTATCAGTGATCACATGGAAATAAACTGGAATGCAGAAGTACCGACCATGAAATATTAAGAGAATGCAGTAGCAGTATGTATGACTTCTGTATTGTGATAATTGCATCAGTTGTGAAAATTGTAATGGGATACGATATTCCTCATTTATATTTTGTGATGGTTGGGTATTTTTAGCAAATGAGTTGTCAGCAGAAAGGCTTCATTAGACCCATCAGGGTATCTGCCCATGAATAACGAATCCCAAACTGTACTGACAGTTTCCTTGAGCCAAAATGATGGAGCACCTCTGACAAAAGCCATATTGTGCTCCCCATGTGAGAAGTGTGAAGAACAAAAGAGACAGTTTGTTCTTAATTTGGTCAGGTTAATATTGACACAGTTATCTTAGAAGAGTCAGAAGTGTGTGTAATGTACACTTGCAGTGATCACTTGGGTAATTGGCTGTTGATTTCATGAATCAGTGTTGCAAGAGACAGAGAAGTTACAGATTCTCTTCAGATATTTCTTTGATATTTTGCCTCTTTTGAAAGATCATCCATGTTTATAGTTACATTATCTGTTAAACTTAAAAAGAAATTCTTGAGAATCAAGAAAGAAAATAGTTTCAGAGGAAAAAATTTCCCAGCAGTATAGAACTTACATAAAATGGTATTTCTCAACAAAAATACATTATTACTAAACAGATCATGTTCAAAAATCCTTCAAAGTCTTTGGATTTCTTTGACTTTTATCATTCTGCTTACCTAACTGATACAAATAATACTTGTAAATTTCAGAATGTTCATCATATTGCTGTATTACAGCAGAAATTATTTATATGCATTAGACAAAAGCACCATTTTATTACATGTTATGACACTAAATCACTCCAGTAGTTATACTGCTGTTAACTGTGAAAAATATATGTACTACTAGATTCTATTTATATCAAGTACATACATTTCAAGTATGCTATCAATTTTTTGTTTGCAAGTTACTTAGAGGGCATTATAACAACTAATAATGTTTACATATGCTGTTTATCTGCTGTATACTATGTAAATACTACTTAATACTTAACCCAGTACATGTTAGTAAAAGAAAAGGAGTGTATAAAAATGACCAATTAACTGACCTTTATCATTGTTTAGCTATGTCAGTATATCTCCTGGTATACTAATTCATCAACAGCATATTTTAAATGTATGTAGTTAATTTGGGATGTACTAGCTTAACTGTTGAAATTATTTGCATTTTTTCATTTCTGAAGGAAATTTTTCATTTTCTGTAAGCATTTATAATATGTTCTGCATGTTAATTTAGGTTAGTAAATTCATGGGAGAATCCATATATCTATCATGTCTTTCAATATATGGCCTTCAGTAGTTTTAAAGACTTGTTAGCACCTGTCATTATTTACTTGAATGTTTGCCTGTGAAGGGAGTATCTGAATTTTGTTGCTGGTACTAGTTTAAAAGAATAAACTTTAGGGTTGTTTAGGCAAGTTATCAGGAGTTTTTAGATGGTTTTGAATCTGCTATAGTGCAGATTTTTTGTTTGAATAGATTTTAATTGTTCCATGCAGTTAGGAATGGGATCATTGAAGTGACTTTTTCATGCTCAATAACATTTTTGAACTGTTTCTTATCTACCCAATACTTGTATCTTCAGAAGATTTTACTGGTTTGGACATTCAAAGCTTTTTCAGAGTAATTCCTCACCATAACCCTCTATTCAGATTTCACATATGAGTGTCCACCAATAAACTGGCAGCTCACTGTGCATTGATCTGTGTGAATGTCACATAAACCTCATTTTTAGGTGCTGTGCAAACATCAAAGGGAAACTTCATCTCTAGTTGCAGAAAGGAATCTACTTTCAAAGCATTTGACAAACAAGATTTTTTTTTTTTTTAAAGTTTAACTTCGAGGGAGGGTGATGCATTTTGTGGACACATTTGAGTAGATTAATAAATAGTGTTTATATATTTGTAACCAAACAAAACAGTAATTTATTAGGTAGGAGAATGATGCAGGGGAATAACATGCCAGTCTGCACATACAGTTGTGCCGTGTTCATGATGAACTGCTGTTTATTCAAGGCCAGTGTAGCTTGGCAACATCAAAAGAAGTCTTGGCTAGAAGGTGACAAAAAATTATTTTAATACAAACAGCAGAAACATAAAGGAGAAAATGAAATTTCTACATCTTTTTTGACCAGTAGTTATCAGAAGTGAGGGCTGAAAAAAGACATTTATACTTTGTGCATTATGTTCCCAGTTGAGAAAGGTTGGTGTATAGTTTATATTTCAAGTTCTGCATAACTGGGCTAGTCCAAGCATTAATGAGAATAGGAAACATAAAAGTTTACCTCCTGTGTATTTCGTGTGGGCTGTGTGTGAAAAAAGGCAACTTTTTTGATACAAGGGGTATAAAAATACTTTGCCTCAGTCCTTATTTGTGTATGTGTGTGTATTTGTTTTAAGATTTGCACAATTCAAAGAGCAGGAACAAGGGGATCTGTAGGAACAATCTGTGGTAATTGTGTATTACAATAGGATAACATCACCATGGATACATATAAAGGGCTACAAAATTAAATTAGCTTGTGGATTTTGCTTCTCAATACTATTACTTTAACATTTATTTTTTTAGATGAAATACTGGCATGACAAATTTCATAAAGTATTTCTTTTTCTAACAAAAAACCGTGATTTATTCAATAGCAATAGACCAGTATCACGGAATTACAGAATTGTTAGGGTTGGAAAGGACTTCTGGAGATCATCCAGTCCAAGCCCCATGCCAAAGCAGGGTCACTGAGAGCAGGTGACACAGGAACATGTGCAGGGGGGTTTTAAAAGTCTCCAGAGAGGGAGACTCCACAGCCTCCCCAGGCAGCTGTTCCACTGCTCTGCCACTCTCAGTGTAAAGAAATTCTTCCTCTTGTTGAGGTGAAACTTCCTATGTTTCAATTTATCGCCGTTGCTCCTTGTCTTGTTTGTGGGCATGCCTGAAAAGAGTCTGGCACCATCCTTCTGACACCCACCTTTGAGATATTTCTATGTATTGGTGAGATCCCCTCTCAGTCTTCTCCAGACCAAACAGTCCCAGCTCCCGCAGTCTCTCCTCATGAGAGAGAAGCTCCAGACCCCTGATCATCCTTGTGGCTCTCCCCTGGACCCTCTCCAGCAGCTCCTTGTCTCCCTTGTGCTGAGGAGCCCAGAACTGGACACAGCACTCCAGGTGTGGCCTCACCAGGGCTGAGTAGAGGGGGAGGATCACCTCCCTCGACCTGCTGGCCACACTCTTCCCAGTGCACCCCAGGATGGCATTGGCCCTCCTGGCCACGGGGGCACTGATGGCTCATGGACAGCTTGTGATCCTCCAGGAGTCCCAGCTCCTTTTCCACAGAGCTGCTCTGTAGGAGGTCAGCCCCAGCCTGTGCTGGCTCTTGGGGCTGTTCCTCCCCAGGTGCAGGACCTGGCACTTGCCCTTGTTGAGCCTCATCAGGTTTCTCTCTGCCCGACCCTCCAGCTGATCCAGGTCCCATTGAATGCCAGCAGAGCTTTCAGGTGGATCAGCCACTGCCCCCAGTTTGGTGTCACCAGCAAACCTGCTGAGGGGGCATTTGATCCCTTCCTCCAGGTCACTGATCTATAAGATTGGTCCCAGTACTGATCCTTTGGGAATACCACTGACTGCAGGCCTCCTGCTGGACTCTGCTGCACTGATCATGACTCTTTGAGCTCTGCCATTCAGCCAGTTTCTGATCCACCTCACTGTCCATTCCTCTAATCCACATTTCCTGAGCTTACCTATGAGGATGTTATCGGAGACAGCATCAAAAGCTTTGCTGAAGCTGAGGTAGACAACATACACTGCTCTCCCCTCATTGACCCATCCTGCTATGCCATCATAGAAGTCTGTCAGATTGGTCCAATCTGATTTGCCTTTGGTGAATCCATCCTGACTACTCCTATCCTGAATGCTATCCTGTGTTCCTGGTGATCTTGTCTTCTACATCCTTTTTGATGATCTCCAGAATGATCTGTTCCATCACCTTTCCAGGAACTGTGAGGCTGGGTGGCTGGTAGTTTCCCAGATCTCCTTGCCATTTTTCAAGACAGGAGTGACATTGGCCTTCCTTGAATCATCAGGCAATTCTCCCTTTCTCCATGATTTTTCAAGGTTGATGGAAAGCAGCAGATCAACAACATCTGCCAGCTCTCTCAGGACTGTGGGTGTATCCCATGGATTTAAGGTGTTCAGTCTGACTAGCTGATCTCCAACCCAGCCCTCGACAGCCAAGGGGAAGCATTCCTTTCTCCAGCTTTCCTCTCTTACCGCTGAGGTCTGGGTCTCATGAGGGCTGGTCTCAAAAATAAAGACAAGCAAAGAAGGCATTCAGTAATTTTACCTTCTCTATGTCTTCCATCACCAGAACACCCATCTCATTCTGCAGTGGCCCTGCATTTTGCCTAATCTTTCTTTTGCTGCTGATAAAATTGTAGAAGCCCTTCTTGTTGTCCTTGATATCCCTTGCCAGACTCAGTTCCAAGTGGATCTTGGCCTTCCTCATTGTATCCCCGCAACTTGATGTTCCTAGAGTCCTTCCGTGTGGCCTGTCCCTTCTTCCACATTGCATATATTTCTTTCTTGAGTTTGAGTTTTACTGGAAGTTCCATGCAAGTTTCCTACTCCCTTTGCCCAGTTTCTTTATCATGGGTATACACTAGCCTAGAGTTTGAAGTGGTTTTAGGCAATGTTGCAAAAGCAGATAGCAGGAACAAGTAGGAATTACGTTTCACCAGCAGATTAAGGCAAAACCTGCATTTAGTATTCTAGTGTTCTTCCATTACTGTACTATGGGACTGGTTCTTGATTTTTATTAAGTACATAGTTGTTTTGACAAGTGAAATGGAATTTTCTTGCTTTTTAGACCTGCTGATGCTTTTTAATATTTATAGCTATTTTTACAACATATTTGGATGAAAAGAACCAGAAAAGTCGCTGACATTTCTTTTAATATCTTAATGTTTTTCAGGACTGCATATTACACAGGAGTCTCATTGGTGATCTGAAAGCATTCATAGATAAATATGGGTTTGATGTACTTGTCATTTTGGCCAACTGCTTGTCAGATGAGAAGCAAACAAAACAACAAATAGCAGTATACTCGGAAAATGTAGAGCTAGGCAATCAAGTAAGTACCTGGAAAAAGAATCAGATGTTTTTCCTGGAAAAAAAAATCTTGTTTTTTTTTAAAGTAGTCTATATCAAGATGTTGATTAATTGAGGTCAAAATGTAGTAACAGTTGACCAGCAACTGAGCAGCTATTTGAAATGGCTGCATTATTTATATGATAAGAGAATGAAAGACTATTATGTTTATTATTGCTTCAGACGAAGATAATAGAAAAAGGTTATGAGAAATAATGAAAGAGGCAAGATTTTTCAATTCAGTTAAAATGTTGTTTTGGGTTTTTTTCCCTAGTTTTGACTTGGGTCTGTACTGTGAGTTACACATATGTGTCTTTGGCAATGAGTGATAAGCAAACACCTTGTAAGTGGTAATGACCAGAACTCATATATGTATATGTTATTCCTGAAGAATTCAAGCTCTGACATCAAAACAAATTATTATTATTGTGTACATTTGTCCAGACTAGGTGCTTTCCATTTTTTAAAACTGTATTTATCCCCAGATGGAAGAGACTATCTCAGTGGCAACTTCCTGAACCTTTTTCTCCGTCTTGAAAACTTAGAATTTTAGGGACAGGTTGCTAAGTGACTCCATGCTTTTCAAGGACAATATAAATTCATTAATTTATTTTATAAATATAATTACCCCATTCTAGAAATACATTCCTAAATTATTTACATAGATTTTACTCAGATTTCTTAAGGAAACAACCAAACATTTTATTTGGATTTTCTAACAAGAAGTGAACCGAAAAGCCAATGGTATAATTTCTGACCAATCATATAATAAATATTTTGTCTTGATCCTCATTTGTAATACATCATCGATTTGGGGATCATAATAAGGACGCTACAGTGAAATGCCAAGCAATAGGAACAGATAGGAGTAGATAGGTATAGCTGTATTATATGATGAAGTAGTCAGTATGTGCCTTATGTCCATGACTGCAGTGACTTCTGAAATATCCCATTTTTCAACAGATCTGCTGTGAATTAGAAGAATGTCAGAATCCTTGTTTGGAGCTGGATCCTCTAGAATGTGAATGTGACCAAATTCTCATTTATCATCAAGAAAATTCTTCAGTGACCTGTGATCAAATTTTTCTTCTAATTAAGGAAGTTATAAATAGAAGGCAACCAGAAATGGTATCAAACAGTAGAACTTCTTCTACTGAAGCTGTTGCTGGAAGTGCTCCACTTTCACAAGGATCTTCTGGTATTATGGAGTTATACGGTTCTGATGTAGAACCACAGCCCAGTTCTGCCAATTTTGTAGAAAATCCTCAAGACCTAAATGGGTCTATGCAAGCCCACATTGATGTTAATGTAGACCTTGTGAGTCCAGACAGTGGCTTGGCTACCATTAGAAGCAGCCGGTCTTCCAAGGAGAGTTCTGTTTTTCTTAGTGATGATAGTCCTGTTGCAGAAGGTGCTGCTTCACATCACAATCTTCTGCCTGGCTTTGATTCCTACAGCCCTATTCCTGAAGGAGCAATAGCTGAAGAGCAGAAGTCTCAGTCAGGAAGCAATAGCGATAACTTTGATATTTTCAATTTTGATCTAGCACCCATGGTTACAGCTCCATCTGAGTCATCTTCTCGTTCTGTTGATTGTTCCCCAGCAGATGACTATTTTCTCAATAGTGATTCATCAGAAGGCCATCAGCTCACTCTGAAGAAAAAACTTGATGAGACAAACCTTGTGGAAAATGATACAGTAAAGTATTCCACTGACTTACTTACGACAAAAAATGAGGAAGACAATCTGGCTGGATTTGATGAGAATCCAGGAGAAATGTGTGAGAAAACTTCAAGTTTGATTGATTTACTTGAAGGTGATTCTTCTTCACCAGAAGTGTTGAAATCTGCTGATTCAAGAATTCCACCAACTCCTATGAATAGTCTTGTAGATACTTCACCATTAGATAATGGACAGCCTTTAATTTTCTCACAAGATGTCATAAAAAAAATTAATGAAATAGATGGCACAAATTACTCTCCATCTCGTGTTAGATATGGGAGCTGGTGGGATGGCTTTGACCTAGATTCCAGAAATGCTGATGCATGGAGTTCAAGTGAACAGGAATCTGTATTTCAGAGTCCTGTCTTATGGAAAGATTCTAAAGAAAGTCCTTTGCTACGAGAACATACTGATAGAAGAGCCTCAGATTCTGTGTTCCTCCAAAAACAGCCAAAGCAAATGGAATATATGAAAACAGGTCTGTGGGATAATCAGTTTAAAGAAGATAATTGGAACCATGATAATCAAGAGAAAAACAGTGAACATTCATGTTTGCAAACTGCTTCTTTAGATGAGACAAAGCAAGAAGTGGAGAGCTTTACAGACCTGTGGAAGGTCAGCCAGCCAGCACCTGTGATGACAGATGCATGGTGTAGCCATGAAGGAAAAGTTAGCCAGCTAGCTGGAGACTCTTACAAAATCTGGACTGAGCTTGATGAAGAAAATGCTGATAAATCCTCAGAAAATGTATGGAACATGCCCAGACTAGATAGAGAGTTAAAATCAGTGAATATTCCTGAGGAATGGGCCATATCAAAAACTGGTTTATCAGATTCTTCAGGAATCACAGTGGACAATGAAATTGAAAATCCAGAAGTGTGGGATAAAGGAAGGTATTATTCAATAGAAGACCATGGAAAATCTGAAAATACTACTTTTGTTTTCAACAATATGCAAAATAATTCCAAGCTGAACACAGGGGAGGAAAATACTGTGTTTGGTGATCCTAAACATAGACCAAAACAATTTGAAAATATAGATATGTGGAATATGTATGATAAAAACATCAGAAAAGAAGTAACAGAAGTAGTGGTGCCATGGGAAGATACCTTCTTATATAAAAACTCAGATCTTAGTTCCTCAAATATAGCAGAAGATTTAGTTGTTTCTCCACCAGACACCAATTATTCAACATCTGATTCATATATATCACCTACATATGTGGAAGATGAAAGAGAAGATGAAGACAAGCATTTTGATGAAGAGACAGTTACTGGTAAATTCATGAACACAAATTTGGCTGAATCAAAAGTACTTGAGAAATCAAGTAAGGAACCATTATGTCCTAACAATGTGCCTTTTTCAAATACTAGAAATGCAGATATCTGGAACACTCCCCTAAATAATATCACCCAGTTACAAGAAAGAAATTCTGAAATTCCAGTTCTTTCTGCCTCTGCTAAACCTTGCCTTAATTCAGAACAAACAGTTGATCTATGTTTTTCAACTGAAACATGTAGCAGTGAGAATAACTTTTCTGCATCTGAAAGCAGAAGAGTAATACTGGCATATAATCAAACAATAAATGACTTATCACCATCACAGAATGAATTAAATACTAGACAGAGAGCAGCTGACAAGGCAGAAACAGTGGGCAGTGTTCCTGTAAAAGACACAAACACCTCTACGACAACTTCAGAAAATGAGAATGGTTTGGATCTGAAAATATGTGACTTAGGGAGTGAGATACTTAGTCAGAATGCAGCACAAAACACTGCCAGTATTGATGAAGAGCTGGGTATTCAGGATTCAGTGCACCAGCTGGACTCCTGGGGTTTACAGAGTGAGCAGGGTTGTGAGGAAGGCTGGGATAATGCCACTGTCATCTCTAAGGAAGAAGAATGTAAGAGAAAACATGTGACAAGTAGACAGCAGATGATTAATGACATTTGTAATAAAGCAGTGCAAGAGGGCAATGAATCTTCAGGTAAAACAGTTTTGGAAGAAAATGAGCCAACAACTGAAGTTGTCACCTCCCCAGAAAATCTGAGAAATAGTGTTAGTTTGGAAATATTAATCACAGAGAATGTGCCATTTTCCAATCAAAGCAATCCAGTTAGTCAGGAAGAGAGAAAAGATGTGTTGCAGAACAGTTTAGAATCCTCAAGTATTTCTGAAGGAGGCAGAGATTATGAATTTTTTGATGACCCCTTACCACAAAATTACAATTATAGTGAAATGAGACAGCTGCTTTCTGAGGGAGCCGAAAAAGAGGCTACAGTGACAGAGGATGCAACAAGTCCCAAGATGGAAAGTATTTCTGAAAGTTCTGATAAAGATAGTAATAATCCTGAAAATAATTCTTCTAAAATACCTGGAAGCTCAGGTGTCTGGAATGACTCCAGAAAGAATGGTTGTGGCCAAGCTGTATCAATTCCTTTGAAGGATAAACCACAAGAATCTCTGGGAGAAGGGCAAGAATGCTTACATGAAGTGACTCCTAACCATCCAGACATTTGTAATTCTGATTTAGTATCTTTTAAAAATAGCTTAGAACTGATGAGGACCAATGAAAATTCTTTCACAGATGAGTTTAAGAAAAATCCTTCTGGATTTGTTAGTGTTCCTGATATTACACATATGTCTGTGGTGGAAAATTCATTTTCACTTGAAATAGCTTCTGGGAGAAATGAAAACTCTGAAAATGTAGAACCTGCTACTAATCTTTGTGGAGAGCCATTTGCAGTGCTTAATGACAATTTTCCCCAAACTGCTTGGGATTCACAGCCATGTGAAGATTTGCAGTCTCCTGGAACAAGTCCTGAGGCAAGCGAAGTCCTTGAAATAGCAAATACCACAAGCAGCCTTTCAAAAGATATACAGATCAAAAGCTATTTGGAAGAAGATAATATGTGGAGTAATTCAATAAATTACTATACACATTCAAGTGGAACAAGTCCTGACTTAAGTGATACATCTGTGAATGTGTGGGGAGACCTTCCCGTTGCTAGTCATCATGAAAGAAACAGGGATGTGTGGGAGATGAAAAATAATAAAAATCTTGCAGATTCTTTTAAAAAGCAGGAATTTGGGAATGAATATGAAGAAGGATTTGAAAGAAGCGGTGAAGAGAACAAAGTTCCCAAAAGCTTAGATTTTTGGAATGCCCACGTAGATGACGATACTGTATCTTCTTTATCAAGTCCTGACATAAATGAGGATTCAGAGAACTCGGAGGCATGTCCAGAAGTGATTCATGAAGATTCAATGTGTGAAAACAAACAGCACAAAGGAGCTGAAAATGAAGAGGATTATGATCAGTCCTATGCAGTAAGTCCTGAAGCTAATGAAGACGATTTAGGTGCAAAAACTACGGTGGGAGAGAAGGTCCTGGTAAGCACCTTCAATGAAAATTCTGAAACAATTGAAGCCAAAAAGGTATTGCAGGAGGATGGGACTATTGACTTTATTGATCATAATAAGACTACTCAATCTACTACAGGCCACTGTGAAACACTTGACGAAATAACTCAGATGAGTATTTTCAATGAAAAAACTGATAGTGGGGAAGACTCATATTTGTATGAAATGAATGAAGATCCTGCATCAACTTCTGCTGCTGGTGATAAAGAAGAGCATTCTTCAAAAGCTGTAGATAGGTGGAGTATGTCACTGGAAGCTGATTCAAGAACTAATCCAAAATCCACAGTAGGAACATCTGATTTTCTGGATAACAGTTCAGAATGGTGGAGTTCACAACCTTGTGAAGAAAAGCAATTGGAAGATCAGTATTCTGTTTCAAGTCACTCTGTAACAAATCAGCTACAAAATAGTAAGGAGTACTCCTGTGGCTCCCCTTCACAAGATGAAGAACTAACAGAAGCACATTTCACAGATACAGGTAATGATGAAAATCCACCTCCCCCCCTGTACTCTGATGAAAAAGAAAATGAAAGACTAGTACATTCTATCAATAGTCCTGATGGTCAGATAAATGAAGATACTTTACAGTTCAATCAATTTGATTCTTTCATACTGGATAAAGAGGAAAGGGAGTTGATAGAGCATTTGTTTTCTACAGATAAGGAAAATAAACTGACTCCACAGAACTCTTTTTCAGATGAGGAACAAGATATACCAGATAGAGCACTTGATGCAATCACTGTACTAGATCCATCAAAAGACAGTGAGGGAAATGCAAGTCTCACTCCTCAAGGACAGCAAGAGGACACCTGCGAAAGAGTAGAAGTGCACAACTCCATGCCAAGTGCTTTCACTGTAGAAGACTTATCTTTTGAAATGGCAGAAAAATCAAGTCCAGAGCAGAATATAGTAGTTCCCCAAACTGCACTTATCCCAGATATTTTACAGGATAACACACAAGGAAGTAATCAGCAGTTTTCAGTGGAACCTGACCTGTGGACCAATGCTGAGGAGATTGTCACTTTGAAATCAGATAGTGAAAATCCTGATATTTTAAGTCACTGTGACCAAGACAATGGTTCAGAGTCATCAAGCAGTCCTGATGTGTGCCAGGAATATGGAGCTAAGCGTGCCTCTATCCCATCTTCTCAGATTGCAGTAGAGCCTGAAGACAAAGACAGTCAGACAATTCATACAAGACTGAATGTGAATAAAGAAGCAGATTTTGATTCAAAGCGTCAGTTAGTAATGCAGAAGGTGGTGATGCACTCTGAAAACGGTAGCCCCCAGGACTATGAACCAGTAAAGACCAGTGAATTCTATCAGCTTATCTCTTCTAATCCTCAGGAGCCTCCTGAATTTGCAATTCCAGAAGAATACAGTCTAGAAAATAAGCTGGTTTTTGACCCTGTTGAGTCAACTGAAATTGCCAGTGAAGTTATAAAAGTGACATCCTTAGATGTGAAGGATATGTTCCATGTAAGTTTCACTAATGCAAGCCATCAAGGAGAACCAACAGATACAGCTCAAATAGCAACCTCTCAAATGCATTTAATTCCCATAGATTTCTCTCAACCTGATAGAGAAGAGCAAAGCTTAAAAGAAATTACTGCCTTGGGTGAAGTTGTAAAATATTCTGATGCTGACCATACAGCAATAACTGGTTTTGAGCTAGATAGGTCAGAAGAATGTGTGGATGAATCTGACACAGGGATAGAACATATTATCAGGGACACCTCAGCGACTAATGTCCTGGCAGGTACATGTGAAGGAATGAACATACTTACACTGGTAGGCAGTGAAGCAGCAGAAGGGAAATCAAAGGATGAACAGACAGTCTTTCCCAAATCCTTTCTACCTGGTGGTAATGAAGGTGATGAATCTGATTCAAATAATCAACTGTTTGATGACACAACAAAAGAATATGAAGCTGTAATTGAAAATTATGTTCCTATGTTTAAGGAAGTATCCAATGACCAATCACCAGAGGTGTGTACTCCTCTATCCTCAGCATCTTTTGATGCTGAACCCTCTGGAAGCAGAGAGTATGCAAACAGTGAGCTGTTGTTACAGCAGCCATTTCATGACAGCGTTTCTTTGGAAAAACGATTGCCACTACTGGCTCCTCTGGAAGGTGCAGAGGGCATTCTAATGACCGAAGATAAGGTGTCTGAGACATCCACAGAGTGCCTTGAGGAAAATCTCACCTCAGGACCATCGCTCTCCATGTCTGAAGTAACTCGCCCAGGTTCTGCTTTCTTGACAGGAAAATCTGAAGCAGAAACAACCGATCCTGACTCACCACCAGGTGGAGATAGAAGATCATGTGATGGTAAGAAAATCTGCTTTCTTACAGGGCAGTTACATAGGATAGAGAAAGAAAGAAGTATTTCTATGAAGCCAGTGAGGAGGAGGCTTTGAGTGAAGTGTGGAGTTCGTGTGTCTTCCTAGTGTATAGAACATTTATTGTGGAAAGAGCTCTAGTGTCATTCTCTCAGATGATGCCCTGAGAGGCTGCCTAGAACAGAGGTTAGACAGAGTTAAAGGAATAAAGAAGGTATTTATTAAAAATGCCTTCAAAGGATACACCTGGGGCAGTACAAGAGCCCAGCCGTGACTACACCCAAGATGGAACCAAGATGGACTCCTGGTCAGGAGTTTTTACACTTTTATAAGTTTTGTCCATTTACATATTGGGGTTAATTGTCCAACTACAGCTTCAGGTTATGAAGTCCCATCCTCCCAGCCTGCTCTCCTCAGTTCGCTGTTGTTGACACTTTTTGGGCCTGAGGCTGTAACGGTGTGCTTGGTTCTCAGGCTGGACAAGGATTGTTTTGTCTAGCTAAACTGTGAGGAGAACTTGCTAGCACTTTATGTGAGGTCCAGAGTTGTAAACTAATGCAGTACAGAATCTGGAAAATAAAAAAGCTAAAACTTGAAAGCTAAAACTTAAGGCATCACAGACAGATCTAAAGCTTTAAAACAGTGAAGCAGTAATATAATTTCTGTTGTTTGTACAGGGCCTAGCCTATGGGACGCTGAATTGTTTGTGCCTTGGGGATGATTGCTGTGTTAATGTATAACCTTTAACAATAATGATGATGGTGATGATGTTATAAAATTCAAGTACACATTAACAGAGCAAAGCAAACTGAAAAGAGCTTTATCTCATAGTACTGATTAAAGCATACTATGGTGACTAAATCAGTAATTCAGAAATTAAAAAGAGTTTCTATTTGCCTGTTCTTTTAGAAGCTTGCACTGACTCCCTACTTGGTAGGGAGGAAAAGCTGAGAAATTCCCATAAGAGCCCTGAACTGGAAAGTACAGAGAGTAAAGAAAATGTGAGGATGCAGGTGCTCCCAGCTTCACTGGAGATGGATTACATCCTGGTTACTGAGGAAGAAAATACATCTGCACCAAATGATACCCTTGAAAGAAGCAAAATTAATTTTGCATTTCAAGAATCCCATGAAGGCATTTCACCAGGCTCCTTGGATGCCTTTCAGGCAATATCCATTTCAAATGAAAGCAAAGATCATCTTGTTTGTGGGACTGGATGGGACGCTGTTCACTTAGAAGAGAAAAATTCTTCTGCTGTGCCTCAAAACCTGGATGGTGAAAGGAAATCACAGGAAAGCTGTGGGAAAGATGAAGGTTGGATTATACTGGGACAAAATGAAGTAAATGACATATCACCAGAAGAAATTTCTGCCACGACAGAGATGCCAAAATCGGGGTCCGGACATCCTGGTGAAGAACAGGCATCTGTTGTAGCGCAGGAATTGATTCTTGACACTTGGACAGAATTTCAGGTAGAAACACCCCTTCAGAAATCTTTTGAACATGAAAGCTGTTCTCCTTCAGATGCCCTGGCTGCTGAGAATGTGAGTTCAGGCATTGCAGGAACATCAGAGTTGCAGGTAGTTGGTGGTGATAGTACATGGGAAGCAAATTCTGAACAGAGGCTTGGGAATAATGTAGCAACAGAACAAGAAATGAAGGAGGAAACGGTTCTTCTCAACGGTGACAGAGAATTGAATCAAAAATCAGGGTAAGTAAAAATCAACCTATTTTCTTTCAAAAGTCTTCTGTTCATTTGTTACTTACGTTATTGAGGTGTGTGCCATTATGAATAGATGGCAAGACTTTCAGGTCTGAAGTTTACAAAGTATTTACATTATTTAACTATCAATGTATTACTTCCTTTCTGTAAACAGATTGTTGGTTCTTCATTGCTTGATATGAGCCAAATTAGGGTTGTTTTGCAATTGATTTTAAGGTTGCTTTCTTGCAGGAGTAAATCTGTCTTCCTTATGGAAAGTCCCACTGATTGTATTACCTACCTTTAAATCTGAAACAGATATGGCCAGGCCCAAGCCAGGTACTCATGATGTTGCCAGTATATGATGAGATTATGGAGGGATCAAAGTGAAGTACTGTCTCTGCCCAATGCAAAACTGCTGAGAAGGAAGAAAGGAAGAAGTCAAGGCCCAGAGTCAGAAAAACATGCTGGTTGTAGAGGAAAGAAAAGCATGAAGGAAAGCTGTGGTCTTTGTGATTATTTTCAAGCTCTAGTCAGATCAGAGGAGCATTTATGACTGTTAGAATTGAACTGGCGATTGAAGCAGATTGAGTGAGTACATATGGACCTGGTTTTGGGTGGACATGCAGTCTTTGTGCTGGCAGTATTCCTCCTGCCATCATGGCCTCCTGCCATCTGTGTCATCAGATGGAGTGAGGGGTGGCCCTCCTGACTCCATTTACTGTAGTGTATGGGAGAGGGTGCTTCTGTTGTTGACCTCTCTTCCTTTGCAAACACCAGGCTGCCATCAAGGGAGAGGAAGATCTTCCGAAGTGTTAGCAGAAGATGAGCACTCATCAGACCTGCAAGAGCCTGAAGTAAACCAAATATCGAGTGCTGACCTTGAAATTAGCCAAAGTGTGGTGGGTTGGCACAGCATTTCTGTTGTACCAAATCCTCTAAGCGTCAAAATTCCGTTCCAGAAGGAAAAGTAGAAATTTTGAAATATCCTATAAAAGAGAAATCTGGGAGAAGCCAAACAATCAAAATTTCCAAGCAGATGTTTTGCATCCATGTTGTTGTGTGGAAGGGTGGCTTAGGATCTGCAAATCTGGGAAAGCTAGATGTCTTTTGACTTGGATGTGCGTTGTTTGTTAACCCTGGAAGCCATTTTCTGGTGTTACCTCTGCAGGGTTTCACTGGGAGTTCATTGAAAACAACTAATTTCATCTTAGTAAAGATGCTTTTTTGACAAACCATGCATTTCTAGTTAAAAATCTTAGAATCATGAAATGCCTACCAGTTCTGCTCACAGCCAGTAATGACTGGGGCAGGAAACAGGAAGAATTGTTTAGAGGTGCTAGCTAGTTGCATGCTTGCAAATCTGACATTAATTGTCTGTTATTTCTTCTGTCTCCCATAAAGCATTTTAAATTAAAACCAGGCAGATGCTGACCCAGTCTAAGTCACACTGACTAATTACATGCAGGCAGCATTTTAGGGGTTTGACTTATCATACTTGCACTCCCATGATGTTTTTAGAGGAAAAGAAAACTCTAGGTATGTGATTTAGAATTATTTGTAAGTAAACCAGCACATTTTCAACTTGAGATAACTTTGATGCAGTAAGACTCTTAGACACCTCAGGAAGAAAATCTGATTTTTGAACTTAGACTGTTACTGGAAAAAATATTTCAATGCCGTGGATTTATAGGGGTGGGTTAACATCTTATTGCTATAAATTGTTATATCCATTTTGAGAAGAGCTCTGCTGTTTTTAGAAACTTTGCCAAATCCTGAAGTACTACTCAACAATAGTTCACATTGGAGTTTTGCATGCAGTACAGTCATTATTCTTAGAACTTAGTGTATTTGCTTAGAGTAATACCCACATTAAAATCCAAAACTGGACCATGTTAATGTTATTGTGTTTTCAATAAAAATTTAAATGCATGATGGAATAGGGTGCATCCTGCAAGAAAAAAGATAAAATAATTCTTGGTATAGAATATATAGCTTCTAGTTTAGGCTTTTTTCTTATCTTACTTAGAAGTTGTGTAATACTAAATGCCTTTTTAGTCAGTAGCAGTGGCTATTTCTGTCCTTTACACTACTGATACTGATGCCCAGAGAAGCAAAGTAAGGAACTTATTCAGCTTCCACATTAACAATTAATTGTGGGAGTATGGAACCCATAAAATCTACTTTGCTTTGGGTTTAAGTTTTCTTTTTCTTGGTAAGTTGTAAACTTTAATGGAAGTTTCTTCCAGCATTAATGTTATTAAAAGTAATTAATCCTCTTCTGTGGGGATTTTGTATGTAATAGAGATTGCTTTTGCAGTGTGGTTTTCCCCTCAGTTTCCCCTCTTCTTGGTAGTTGATACTCAATAAACTTGTAGTAAACTTATGTCTTTGGTCAGTTAGGCAAAGACTTCAGACTACCTAGGAGAACAGACATATGCATCCCTGTGCATGCCCACAGCATGATCACAGAGGCCTTGATTCCTCTGAAACCAAAGCAAACACACACAAAAAAATACTATAATGAAACAAATACAGGAATCATTATTTCTAGATGATATGCCCATTTAATGAAAGCTCTTACATAAACAGCTGAAAAATTAGCAACTGACATAGTAAAAGTGTGTAATTACAAATGCTTTCTTAATATATTTAATTGACAGTTTTAAAAACAGAAGTTCCTTCTTGAAACATAACTCAGTATGGAGCTTTTGACTTTTTAGTCTGAAATTAACTGCCCTTCATGGCAATGAAGTTTAAAAAAATGTGATGCAGCAGAGCTGCCAGCCTATGGGAGGTGAGTGAAGAAACACTGGTATCATCATGTAAGAGAAAAAACTAAGACTTTCCTGATTGTTGCAGTACAATTTCTGGAAGGCACCTGATGGTGCTAGTCATCAGGCTCTGAGTCTGCCAAAGATTTACATCATAGTAGGATGTAAAGAAACTCATTAGTGTGAGGGTGGTGAGGCACTGGAACAGATTGCCTGGAATAGTTGTGAATGCTCCATACTTGGAAGTGTGCAGAGCCAGGCTGGATGGGGCACTGAGCAAGCTGATGTAGTGGTAAGTGTCCCTTCCCCAGTCAAATGGGTTGGAACCAGGTGATCTTTGAGGTCCCTTCCTACCCTAATCATTCTGTGGTTCTATCATCTTAGAAAATTAAAGAAACTTATCATTTGTATTCAAACTCAAACCCAGCCAGTGAACAGCTGAATTAGCAGTCCAAAGTTTATGAATGCACTTACTTAGTAACTGTCTTGTAATCCCTTTTATATCCATATCCCCCTGTTTAGGAAAAAAAAGTTCCTACTTGTACTGTGCTGAAGTAGGTTCCATTTGTAGTGGAGTAAGGGTCAGTGAAGGATGCAGTTCACATTGTTTTCTGCTTTCACCCAGCAGATGTCTGCCACTTCTTCTAATAAAATTGCCGGTTACACAGAAGAGATGTTGTAACTCTGATGGCTGAAAACTTCAAGCTTTCTGAATTTGAGTGTGCCAGCCCTCAGCCCTAAGTAAACACCTCATTTGAACTGAGACCTTGGAAAAGGCTTCAAAAATTGAGTGATTGCACAGAAACTGTATGTGTGTAGTTTGGACAGTATTGTGTGATCTCACAGGGTGGAAAAACTTAGATTTGGGATTTTAGTATATAATGATATATGGGAGCCACGATGGAGAATTTTGGGTGTGGGTTAGTTGTCTTTTTTTCACCTTCTTCCTTCTTCTTCATGAATCTGGGTGGTTTTCTCTAATTGGGTGAAAGATGTCCGCCTTGCGAGTTTTTGGTGATCATAATTGGGTTAGAAGCATAAATAATATAGATGTCAACTGTTTATTGGATAATTGGGACTTAAATAGCCTTGAATAGACACCATTTTAGCTCACTTTCTCGCTTTGTTAGAGAGAGCTCACATCTCATGAATTTGTAATAGATAAGGGTAATAAAATTGAGAGTGAGACTTCAAAAACAACATCTCCTGAGTTTTATTTGCTCTGACCTTGGAGCAAGAAAGAGCCTGGTATTCCAACAAAGAGGGAATTAAGGTTTTGAAACAGAAAGATTAACAAAAACTGGAATGAAGAAATGCCTTAAAATCTGCTGGTCACTGCGCCCTTGTTCCCAATATCACACAAACCAACTCTCAAGGGTGTTTTAAAGAAGTGTATGGGTAGGGGTGAAGTTCTTCCATCCTCTCCTGTTTTATTTCTGCAAGGAAAAGCTTCAGCAGGGATTGAAGAATAAGGATATTTACCAGTATTAAAACACTGGAGAAAAGACATCAGCTTGTCTCAGAAATGTACAAACAGCAAAAGTAACAAACCGTAGAAATTCTTTGGACTCCTAAAAATCGTACAAAAATATTTGATAGCACATTACTAATGTCAGTCTTTCCTGAAAGAAAACAGCTTTTTATACAGCATGTTAGGTGGGCAGGATTACATACTTTGCTGCTGCTGACTGGAGATATGCCAGCAGTAAAATTTATGAAGACGGGAGGTAATTTTCTTCTTGATACAAGGTGTCTTGTTGTACCGAGCTATATGAAGGTTGGTGGTGATGAATTGGTCAGGAGGCAGAGGGAGAACACTGCAGATGGCTATGCTAGTTTTTACCCAGCATATTCCTCAGAGTATTTTAGTGGCTGTGTATACCCAGATCATTCTTGCTTTTACCTTTGTTGTAGGGCAGTATTATCCTTTTCCTTATTAGAAAGAGTTAGAAAGAGCTGAACAAAATACTATTAAATGATGTATTGACTGAGGTACAAGAAGCAGTGAGAACAGTAGAAATAAGAACAGAGATATTTGGAAGGTTTGGGGGAGAGCTTAGAAAACTGGTGGCAAAACTGAGCAGAAGACAACTTCCTTTGAAGAACTACCACAATGTATTTAATCTGCTAGAATAAGACTTCAAAAGAAAGCTTCATTTATCTTTCTGATAGCATTTTCTCAAAATAAAAAGAATAATTATTTTCTGCTCACATGTATAATGATGTTCTGGAAAAGATAGTTCTTCCACTGCCTCTGTCTGAAATATCCCTCTGTGACCACTACTATACTGCTGGCTATTAGAATTGCCCAGTAGAGGAAGCAGTCCAGCGTTTTATTAATAGAAAAGCCTGCTTTCATCACATTCCCCGTGTTTGCTATTGAATAAAGATAATTAAATTTAATTAAAGAAAAATATGTGACTGTTACAAGATTAATAAGAATTCTGAGATGACTCTGCTGTCTCTGTGATTTAGCCAAATACAAATAAATCTCAAAGCCATTAATTAATTTGAGTCAATATCAATGCCCAGTACTGAAATTAAATACTGACAGACTTGAACCCAGGAAGAAATTCACATTGATTCCAGTGACCAAAGGTTTCACCAAATATTTTCTCAAAATGTCTCTTCTGTCATCCCAAAGCTAGAATGAGGCAGGGAGTTAGGGATCCCAGGTTTGCCTTATTCTTTTATGGACAAAGCAGGGTGGTATATATAAGATGCTTAAAGGCTTGAAAATCTGTTGTAAGAAAAAGTAACATTTACTTCCCTTTGGATACCTGTTTCCTTTTTTTCTTTAGAAACCTGTGGTGCTGCCATCTTTCACTTCTGTCAGGATTGTTTATTAATTGGCCAGATCCACTGGAAAGCAGTTCCAGGCACTCTGGGGACCAAGCATGCTGCTTCAGTTGTGTTTCCAGCTCCTGTTGAACTACAAAATTATGGACTTGAAATGGGAATTGAACTTAGGTCTCCCACTTGGCAGCACAAAGCATGACATTTCACTTAACACAAAGATGCTTTAAAGGTTAAAACCAAACATGTAAGTAAAGGAGCAACAACTGAAGAAGATTGCTTGTAGGAAGGTCCTGATGATCACAGTTTTGTAAAAACAGCTTTAATATTTACGAGGCAAATATCAAGACCTTTATAAAAATCTTTTAAGAAGAAAAGAACAGCACTTCACTGACTGAAAAACAGCTTAAAAAGGGAAAAAACCCACAACTTACTATTATTTACTAATTGTACTGAAATTTTAATTAAGTTGTGAGATTGTCCTTGTGGAGTCGCTTACTTGAAGCAAGAAGGACCTGGACTTTGCTAGTATGGTTTAGCAGTTAAATGAAAAAATGCCTCGCTATTAAAAGCACCACTGTTTTCTGACCTAATTAATTATATATTCCAATCAATGTGGTCAATAACAAGAGACTTCAGCCTAAAGTGTTAAAAAGCTTTGAAACTTTAACCCTTTTCACATAGACCTGACTTTGGCAGTGAGCCTCAGTGAGGTAAGTGGTCCCAGCAGAGCATATGTTAAGGGGTCCATGAACTGGTTCTGGCCTTTGCACAACAAAGGGCACAGGGAAATGTTGTACCAGCAAGTGACTGGACACTGAAAGACACAGCAGGGGCTGATGACCCTGGACCCCCAGAATTTTGCAGGAACAGACTGTGAGAGTGTAAAAGCCCATAGTTTCCTGTGTTCGGGGTCCTTCCTCAGAGGCACCCATCTCAAGCTGTTCTTTTGTTGTTGCACCATGATTAGGTTACTTTAAGGATTGAGACTCTGCTATGGGAAGCGTGGGGTTGCACTGGTAAGGAAACCTGGACTGACCATGTGAGTGTGGGGTCCCAGCTCAGGTGCTGTGAGTGTGACTGCCAGAACGGCTTGTGGATGGTCAGACAGGAAAGTTTCCTCAATAGCATCCTAAAATCTCAAAAATATTCTGTGGTGAATTAAGACCTTGTTTTCTGCCACATTACTAATTTCACAGCTTCACTGTAATCTTACTACTAATGACTTCTATTGTACATAAATACTTCATAGCTTTGTTTCCTGGATACAGGAAGTCTGGGAATTACGGACTTTTGGGTCCATGATTACTGGGTTTATGAACTTTTGATTTTAAATGAAATAAATCTGGGCCAGTTGAAAAAGTGCTAGAAACATCACCATCACTAGAAATTTTACGTACAGCTAGGTGACAGAAACATCAAAGATGATGTGTCTGCAGCACTGTCCTCTTTGGAGGTGTATTTTCATATCGGTGATGATTTTTAAGTTTCTTGAAATGCTTTGTATTTATCTGTTTTCCTTTAAAATAGCATCTGGGACTGACTTACCAGGACATGTGTTGCAGATAATGACCACTTTCTCTGTAGGATTACTAATAGCATGAAGAACAAGGTGGGAGCCACCGAATTGTAATTTACACTGTGCCATATCTGTGCACAGAGGTGTACTGAAAAGAGAAAATGGGGTTAGGCTTTTGTTTGTTTTTGACTGTTTCTGGCTAAGCAGTCTGACCCATGAAAGCTTCCCTGGTTCTTACTGTTTTCCAGGAGGATCTTTGCAGTATGAAGAGAGAAACGAGATGAAGGTTAGGCTGTCCTAGGGTCTATTGCCTTCCTGTAGGGGTTAGGATTGGAAGCTGTTTTGCATTTGGAGAGGAACCTGGGTTTTTTAGGGACCCTACTCACAATAGGCTTTTATAAAAGGAGACTGTGGAACTGCTCTGCCTGGGAAGAAGTATCCTTTCTTTCCCTAAAGAAGCACAATCAGGACCACAGGCTGTGGACATTGCTTCCTGCTGCACAGAGTTTGTGTTTTCAGAATCTACCGTGCCTTCTGAACTGGTGGTTGTTGGTGTTCTGGTTTTTTTGTTTCAATTTGCACCTGCATTCCCATTGCTAAGTTGCAAACTGAAAAAAATTGTGCAAACCGTGTCTGAATGTGCATGTGCTCTATAGCCATCAATGCAAACAGAAATGAGGGCTGAGATAAGTTGAATCCATAGGAACTTTTGTCATGCAATCGCAGCATAAGCTTTCCTCAGGCAGTGAAATGAAGCAGCAGGGAGCCTTTTTGCTGCCGCCGGCTGACTCGCTGCATCAAAGTTTGACGACGCTCCGACGAAGCTCCACAGGGAACGTGAAAAAGGATCGTAATTTTCACGGCCGAAGCACAGCTCTGCATTGATTTAAATGCGCCTGTAAGCAAAGCCCAGTAGCTAGTGGTTCACACAGCCGGCTGTGTGAGGGCAGGTGATCACCCTTATTTAGCAGCACCATACCCACGTGACGAGAAAATGGTGGAGGATCTGTATTCCATGTAAACTGCTGGAGAAGGAGGGATGCTGAAGTGCAGCAGTGAAGCATCGGTACTATTTTTGCAGTAGAGAGGCCTTTTCAAGTCTTCAGAAGGTAAGCGTCTCTTGGCTCCGGGCGGCAGATGTGCAGAAGATTTTCTGATTAGCGGCTCTTTATTGCAGTTAGTTTAGACAGAAAAAGGGTAAATGTTAGTCAGCATGATGCAAAGCACTCCGGACCTCATTACTGAAAACAGGGCAGCTGTATTTTAATTCTGTTGCAGCTCTTTATGAGAGAAGCTTACATCAGTTCAGAAGGATTTCTTTTGTCTGAGCACAAGAATGGTATTTATAATTAGGAAACAAAACTTCACTGCACAGTCACCTAATGTGCTGGATTATTTTCAGCTTTTTTTGCCTAGCTCTGAGGATACAATGGGCAAAAAGGGATGAAAGGATATTGCCAGCATATATCTTGCTTTTAAAAGTGCTTAATTACTGGTAGCTCCACTGTTTGTGACTGCTCTCATTGTAGGTTACTTGGCGTTATAGTTTTGGGGTTTTTTTTCCCTATCAACTGAAGTATATGATTTTTGAATTTTTTGCAATGTCCTCTTAAAATGTTGGAGTGAAAAGTATATGTAATTTTTGAAAGTTGACTGTTGAAGGATGCAGCAGTAATCTCAGTGGTAAGAGATTCAATTACTGTGAAAGTTGGTTTGTGCAGGCAGTAATTTTTTAAAAATTTAATTATAGGAGCTTGATTCAGCTCATTCAGTTACTTGCTTTTCTGTCTGTGATGAAGGAATGAAAATATTCTTCAGTTCCAAGTATGGTAAGCACATAAATGATAGTGATGAAAGTGATATGCAGGAGGGATTGAAATATCCAGAATGTAAAAATATTGGCTACTTAAAGCAACATTGAAGGGAAATGTATGCAGGCTTGTTTCTTTAGCCAGAATTCTTCTGAGGGGTCTGGGGAAGGGAAGGAGAGGCAGGCAGAGATGTAATTTCTGGGTTTCTGTATATTTACTTGGAAAGCAGAGCTGTTTTGAGAAAGGGAGGATGCGCACAGCTCTAGCAGCACTATCAGGAGGCATTAAAACAACTGGAGGTCAGAGCAGGGAGCAATACATAGCAGTCCTTACCCTGCCAAACATTTCTTTCTTCCAGGGCTGGCATGTTCATTCTTTCACTCTCAGCAACACTCTTCACTGTTATCTTATGTGGGGTAGGGATGTACAAAGATCTAAAATAGCCTTTTTTTTCCTGGCTTTGATTAGTCTGGTTTTTTATTTGGCCTTGCATAAGTCTGAACAGTAGAAAATTCATGTAGTTGGAGACAAATTTAGTTTTTGCATACATTCACCACTTAAAAATCTTAGATCCTGCTACAAGCAGTCTGTTGCAGTTTTGTGGCATCTCTGTACAGAATTCAGCAATAATAGCAGAACAGTGTTATTTACAGTTTGTAATATATCTGTAGGAAAAGATATACAAAAAAAGCCATCCTAAAGCCCCAGTCTTTGTTTGGGCACAAGTTGCAGCTTGCAAACTTAATAAGAGACAATGTGTAGATGAGAATATGTTTTTGAAAGCATCTGTGAATATCGATAAGGCTTTTTTTAAGTCACTGTAGTGTCTTCAGGATTGGAGACAATTCCTATCATGTCCTGTATAAACACCCAGAAAATTACAGTGCTACTGCAACAACAAATAATACTGAGGCAGGGGAAGGTGGGAGTGACATTCCAGTTGCTTGACAGATTTCATAGTTTATCTACTTGTTTTTTCCTTTGGACAATGAAGGAAGTGGTTTAGCTGTTATGGGATTTTAAAGATTAACTTATTATTAGTTCTTAGTATATCTTGTAGTTTGTGGTCTTATCTACAGCCTTGCGCCTATGGAAAACCTATGGCAGCAGCAGATGGGACTTCTTTATTTGAGTTTTTCCTTATGTAGTCATTTTGTTATATTTTTGTCAAGGTTTAATAAACCTCTTTAAGTTTTCAAAGTGAGCAGTTGTTTCTCACACTAATGTTTTAATGGATGGATAAAAAAAAAAATCTGTGCATTTTGATGTGAAGTGAATTCTTGTAATTAGCAGCTCTAAAAGTCATCATCACATTTTACCACGTGGGCAAGACATACTTCACCTTTTGTAAGATGCTTTATAAAAACATTTTGTTCCAGCCTAGTTTAGGATGGTAATAAGTACCATCAGCCCTGTACATGTCATCATCTGAACGACGTGCAGAGAAACAATCCATTAAGCAATGCAAGAAATTGCCAGTATTACAAAAAAATCAAGTGGTAAAGAGAAATAGCCACTGAAGTTCAGGTACTAACTCATTTTCAGAACTAATGGTTATGAATAATGTCTAAGAGCAGTTAAGAGGCATTTTAGCATGTTTTCATTTGGAAACAAATGTGCTTGATACGGTGTAGATTGTTATAGTTGGAGGGGATTTCCCACAAGTCCAGTGGAGAATAGACAAGTCCAGTGGGGTATAAAATTTTAAACTTTTTAAACATTTTTTGGCTTCTGATCCTGCAACCTCTCTCCTGTTAACTACTCTCAAGTCATTAGCATACTTCTGGAAAGTGCCCATGGCTGCACTGGGTAGAAGGTGCAATGCACCCTGCTTTTTCAAGTGCTTCTGACATGCCAGTTACATCATTTGGAGCTGCAGGTATTCTGATGGTTGGTCCTGAGAGAACAGTATGGCAGGAAAATGGTCACTGTGAGCCACACATTCAGGAAAAGAAACTGGTTTAAAAGTTAGGAAAACTAAAACTGAGTTTTCTCAGGGAATAATTAAACTCTCAATGAGCGTAGAAGATAGGAATCAGCTCCCTGGCATCTTAATAAATTTTAAAAATATAATTTAAAAAGAAAATGTATTTTTTGGGTTATACTTATGGATCTTTTGAATCAGATTGATTTAAATTCTACTTTCTCTGCTGGCATTAGAGAAAGTAGAATTTAAATCAATCTGATTCACCATGTTGCACTTGTAATGTTTGTTAAAGAGTGGTTGTTGATTAACAGATCATCTAGATATGTGGAATATTATCTGTAGAATACTAAAAACATCTATCAAGAGATCAGAAACATGCTTTCTAAATGCTAATACTGCTTTGAACCTACACAGCATATTGCTGGACCTTGTGATCTTGCAATATTAATGGAGGAGCACCCACCACATACACTCCCCAACTCTGTGCTGTTAGTTCTTTTCCATTGTTTCAGTAAAAGATTAAGGAGCATTGATCTAGGCACCTAACAGAGAACAGCCCCTGCTCTTAGGCCAAAACTATGTGGTGGTATACAAGTGCAGTGCTAAGCAAAGAAATAGATGTTAAGTGATTCTGCCTTAGAATCTGTTACTCTCTGCTTTTGTACACAGAATATTGTCTTAAGAAGAGAATATTATTAAAATGGTAATATTAGGAACCTAGCAGGTTCTGCATTTCTCTGTAAGAGGCATAGCTGGAGAAAATGCATATATATGGATGCATATGGATGCGTATATGGAAAGCACCACCCTAAAGAATTGCCTCCTATCCATGTTCATGCCATGAAGTTGTTGTGTGGTTTTGGAGACTCTGGGATCTGCTGCTGGCAGCGTCAGTCTGGCTTGCATTTCTAAGTCCCTATTTCAGCAAGACATCCAGGTTTGGAACTTCAATTTCCCTCATTTTATATTAAGATGCATTTTTATTTCATGTGTCTGGAAGTCACATATAATTGAAGAAGGCTGGAGCCCTGGATCTCTTCCATAGGTCTTTGTGATCCATGGACATGTACATAAGGTTGATGAAAAAGACTAGTGAAATCCATTATCCCTGTTTGCTTGGATTTGTCTCTTCATGGCTCTCTGTATCCCTCCATGGCTTTTCCTGTTTTTCTTATGCTGTGACACAGGGAGGGAGCTGGCAAAGGGTCAGGACAGACAGCGTGTGCCTGCCTAGCAGCAGTGAAAGCAGCAGCATATGCTTAAGAATAGCAACTTTTTTTTTTAGCAGTCTTAAACTGATATGAGGAGCCAGGAGAGCATACCAGTATGACTGGCTTCCTGGAATAAAACGAGGCTTACAGTGTAAATTAAAAAAGAGGAATAAGGGAAAAGATGGGTAGATAAACAGACGCTAAACAATGAATTTGATTGGAGACTAGGAAATGTTGTTATAAAGAATGGTTACAAATGTATTCAGTGGCTCTAAGTGAGAATTTTAACGTTTTCAAATCTTGTGGCTATATAAGGATTTTTCTACAGAAAGAATATTGCCTCTTATTGTTATGCCTAACTTTTTCATTCAACTCCTATGCTGAAAATGGAACAAAATGTTGGTGCATGAAAACTGAAGTATAAAAAACAAGGAATTTATGATTTTTGTAATATTTAGCAAAGGCTTATTCTGTGGCTTTCATAAATGACATATATTTCTGAAAAATATGATTATGAGCATGTAATCTACTAGGCTGCAAGAAGTATGACAATGATGAGTTAGCATTTGCACAGATGTTTGATTAAACCTTTTGGCTCAAACAAACCACCACAGCTTTTTTATTTTCTTTTCCTTTCCATACAGATGTGGGAATAAAAGTCTCATGTTATGCATAAATTATAGTGCTCAATCTATAGATTTTTCCCAAACTAGTTTGTGATTAAGAGCAACAAAATAAATAGCAATAGAAACACTGTTAATTTCTAACATATGGTTGCTAAATTCAGGTCTTGGGATGTTATAAAATTAATCCATTTTTACAAGTCACCTGTATACAGTATAATTATTTTACGCAGCTGTGAGTAAAAGTAATTACTTTTTTATAGTCTCAGATATCCTGGAGTGGATTCCTTCCAATACACTAATTTTCTTGGTATATGGATACAGCTGAAGCATAATCTCTGAGTGATACTGCCTAAATCTTGCACAGTGTGTGTCACTTAGATTTGTTGCATACTCTTCTACAGTTTAGGGATCATTAATTCTGCTGAACCTAAAAAAATCACACTGCAGTCTCTTATCTCTGAATAGGTATCTGCATAAATTCTTGTTTATTGCTTGGAAGTTTTGCAGCAGGGGACTAGTTACCGGAAGTAATTTTGGGTTTAGTGGGTACCTTTGCTAATGTGTTTCTTCATCTCTTAGTACTCAATTCATTTTGGTTTTTGGGGACTAATGTTCTTGCTTTCTTTCTCTGTTTCTTCCTGTGTGTTTTCATCAAAGTTTCTTCACACTAAAGCCCACTAATTTGTAAGTTGTTATTTCTGAAATTTGTATATTAACACTGTATTTCCTAAAGCATCTCCTTTTGGCTGTAGGCACAGTAGATACTGAAGTATATCCTTTGTCTGGACTTTGGAGAACACTGCAACCTGTGTAACCTGGACGATAAGTATCAAAACTAGTATCAAAAACACATATAGGTTATATTAGGATTTGGTTTTATGTTAGGTTTTGTTTTTCCAGTAGTGTTAAAGGTCTTGGAAATAACACATCTCAGTTATAACATTTTATGGAGTTACATCTACAACTGGAAGATGATGGACAGACTGACTTTCTTCTCTAAGCACTCCGAGTAGTAAAAGTAGGAAGTAGACATTTGCTGTTCTTTTTAAAAATGCTGTTGTAGTGATAGTCTATAAACCCGTAATATCTTTTCTGAGCCAAAATGGCACAGAAATACCAAGACGCAAGTGTGGAGCCCTATGAAAGAATGCAAAAGATGTGTTGTTTGGATATAAATGAGAAACAGCAGAACAGTTTCTTTTTTAAAAATGAAATAATATGTCAAGTGTTGTAATTGTGATAACAGAATGGGTTTTTATATGAGGTGAGGTGAATGTTGGAGTAGTGTCCTGGTTTTGACTGGCATAGAGTTCATTTTTTTCTCAGCTGGTACAGTGCTGTGTTTTGGATTCAGTATGAGAATAATGTTGATAACACACTGATGTTTTAGTTGCTGCTAAGTAATGCTTACTTTTAGTCAAGGACAGTTTGGGTGTCTCACGCCCTGCAAGCAAGCAGGTGCACAGGAAGCCAGGAGGAAGCGTAGCTGGAACAGCTCACCTCAGCTGATCACAGAACATCATGCCTGGTGTATAATCTGGTGAGTTACCCTCCAAAGGGGGGACTGATCTTGGCTCAGGGATGGAGTTTGGCATGGCTTGGTGAGTGTTGAGTAATTGTATTGTTCCTCAGTGAACCCCCAAGTCTAACTTTGTATTCTCCACCCCATCCCACTGGGGTAGGGAAAAGTGAATGAGTGTCTGTGAGATGCTTAGTTGCTAGTGCAGCTTAAACAATGACAGGTAGCTACAGAGATGGGTGATAGCAAAACACCCCTTGTAAATCATGTATTTGGTAACATATTTTGGCTCTAAATTTACATGCATTTCTATAATTGTAAACTGAAGAGGAATGGAGCAATTAAGAAAACATTTTGTGTAAACACTGTAAATTGGAGTGTTTGAACGATTGCTTTAGGTTCTTGTAAGGCTTTTAATTGCTTCTGAGTAGGAAGGAATTCTTGTTTTGTCTGAAAGAAATTAGACATCTTCCTGATGGAGTGATCAAAATTATGTGAGACCCATCAAGCAGGCCAGAGATGGGTTTACACAAGATACTGCATACTCTGGCAAAACACTTAACTCTCCTTAATGCTAAGGCACTTTCAGACAGAGCTGTGCTGAGACTCAGTAGGCAGGCTTTACTGGATAAACTCCAAGGGATTTTTCATACCTTCCAAGGAAAATACTTACATATCCAGTCCCTCAAGCTCTCCTTTCTATTTTCCTGGGCTCAGCTCTTGCATAAGGGTGGTGTCGCAGGGTGGGGATGGGATGGGTTCAAAGGAGAAGAACTTTGTGCTGCCTGTGTGCTGCAAAAGTAACTCAATGAGTTTAAGTTCCCCTACTTGTTTTTGTACCTAAAATTTCACTTTCTGCATTATTCTTCAATGCAGCTCAATTTTTCTGCAAAATTAGTGAGAAAGTGGACTATCAGCAGGACTCTTACTTCATCCAAAACCAGGGTATAGCTGCGTAATGCGTGGAATTTTAGAAGATGAAGAAAACCTAAATGTCTAGGCTCTGAATAATCTTTCCACTGCACTTCATCTCCCCTCTTCACATTTAGTATCCAAACCAAGCATGTGTTAATATGCACAAAGGTGATTTCATCCGTGTCATTTCTTTGACTCATCATGTTTTGAAACTTTATAAAAAAACTTTTGACGTCTTGTGAAAATTTAAGAATAAAATTATTTCTCTATGTAAAGGGAACAGCATGGAGGAAACATGATTTACTTATCTAGGAAAAGTGCCTGGCAGTTGTGGGCTCCACTTCAGATTAAAGGTCTGCAATGATGAGTAAAGAAAATGAGAAAATGTGTACATTTTGAAGTCCAGCTGGTGAATAAATTGTGGTGACAGTCACAACTGGATTAATGTTGATCTCTTTTGCATGTTGTAGATATTTATTCAGAGAAGTGCATTGGAAGCATATCTTGTTTTAGACTAAAGAAATTAACTTCTTGGTAATAATAGCTGCAGAGCAACTTGGGAAACTGGTGATAGATCACAGATGACACAAGGGTGAGGCAGCACAGCCCATAGGGATTATGACATATTGCTGTGAATATTCAAAGCTGCTCTTTCCAAAATAGCAGAATGCTGCTGTACCTAGAAAAGTCAGGAAGGATAACTTTAATTTTGAGAAATACTGATTTGAGAGGGCATTAAGAATTATTTAAAGATTATTAATTTATTGAGCTATAAGGATGTCTGAACCAAAAAAAGAGCAAGGAAAGTATTTCAGCCTCCTGCCTCTGCTCCTTTCATATGAATTCGGTATCTGTCTCTGACCCACCTTTGAGAAACAAGGGGAGTTCAGCTGCTTCTGAACAAGATCATAGACCTGAATATCAGAGCAAATAATCAGTAACTTGATTCCCAGTGCAGCTGATCCTTAAATGACTGGTCTGTGTACAACATAAAAGAAGTCATTTATGACACAAAAAACCTTAATTGACTTTGACCTTTGTTCCAAGATAATTTTTTTTATCAATCAGGTAAATCATACCTCATTAGAATGGGCTTTCTAAAGTAACTTAATTTATTTCTTCAGTAGAAGCATTCATTAAAAAGGGATTTTAAAAAAAATCTTGCTTTAATATTTTTTGTCCACATCATCCATGTTATAAACTGCACCCTTATGGCAAGGCAAGGGATTTTATAAGCCTGAATTTTGAAAGCATGTGGGAAAGGAAGAGGAGGTAGTTGCCTATTTTAAAGTTTCTGGAGTCTGATTTCCATTGCTAGGGTTCCTTCTGAGGTCTGTTGAGAGCTTCTGCGCACCCAGAAGTTACTCTGCAAGGTGCTGAGCTGCTCAGCATCACATGCTCTCAAAATCCATCAGAAAATGTGAAGCTGTGTCTGTAGAAAACAGTCTTCATCCATATCTTCCTTATTCTCGTAGTGACAGCAATTCTGAACCCATATGTTGGGGCACAATATCACAGACATTTAAATACGATTTTAAATATGCCTGTATTGCCCATTAATTTATGAGTGAAATATTGACCGTGGCATATAAAAATGAAGAACTTTCACTGAACCTAAGGTGTGTGTGTCTGACAAGGAGTCTTTAATGTCTTTGGGTAAAGCACGAAGGATTTGAAAAAATAAGACTAGCTCCCAAGGCAGACTTTCTGTTCTCCAAAAAGCCTGTTTGCTGGTTTTGACAGTACATAAGAACATGACACAATTGGAAAAAAAAAAGCAAACAAACAAAACAAAAAACCAAAAAAGAAACCCCGGGAAACCTAATCTCTGCTAAAAAGCTTCTGAAAGGCAACAGCATTTTATGTAATTGAAGATAAAATGGAGAACCTTGCGTCAGCAATGCTTTTGGCAACTGAACTTTTTAAATGCCTGCTTTGACCAGCTCTTGTAGGACCAGAGAGTCTTACTTTCCAAATTTAATAACCCAATATGAACAGTACATATTTTTGACATTAAAAACACTGTGTCAACAAAATAAAGGTAGAAATTCTCCAATAAATTCTGATGTGATTTAACTGTAATCCAGTAGAAGAGATATTTTTTTAGTATACTGCTTATAGCTGAATTTTATAAGAAATTCAAACAAGCGTTTCAGATACAGCTTTAAATACCTAGAAGTGTACTATTTTTAGCATGTATGATACAAAATTCTGGTTTAACTCAGCTGCAGTGGTCCCACTGAAAGCAGAAAAATACTTCAAATTTTTGTTGTGAAAGTGTAAGAGGCCCTAGAGAAAGCAACAGTACCAACTCAAGTACATATGTGTTGAAAAAAAAATAAAAAGATACCACAGGGAGAAAAGCAGTCTTGAGGTAATCCTAGAAACATAATGAGTTAGGGTAATTTTGTGCTGGGCATTGCAAAAATGTTATGCAGCTCTAAATTTGTGACTCAATTATTTGTGGGAAATTGGTTTTTTTTCAGATTATAATTGTCATTGTTTCTGTAGGCATAGAATATAAAAAAACTCAGTCATGCTCTTTTCATACAGATCTTTATTCTTAAACAATTTTTTTTTGTTTTATGCAGAAAAAAGTGTCTCTTTTTAATACAGAAAGCCTGAAATTTCACTGTCCTGCTCTACCTTACTCTTCACACAGCTTTTAATATTTCCTTTCAAATAATTTCCTCCAGTAATTTCCAAAGGTTGTGCAGGTAAGGAATTGCCATTTGGTCTTACAAAGCTGTAAGAAATACCACAAATTAATTGTTTGAATGACAGTACCAATATTCTATTCTTTCCAAGCAAAATAGAAACCTTTGAGTACCCGTAAGTCATCATCTGACTAATCCTGAGCTGGTTTAATTGAAGAACTCTTCATGGCTTTATTTTTTGAAAGGTTAAAAAAGCCCTACAGAAAATCGAAGTCTGAATTTAAAATGGGTTAGAAAGGTTTGTACTCTTCCCACACCCTTTCCACTACAGTTATTTGCCTTAGCCAGCTGTTTCTTACAGCACTTCTTTTGAATTAGGATTTCTGTGTAGTTAGTTCAGATGAATGAATCAGACTTCATTACACATATTTTACTATGGTCTGTATAAAAACCACCAAAAAAAAAAAAGACTCTAATGATTTATTTACTTTATTTATGCAAGTTGTGGTGGTATTCAGTACTTCTGAATACAGATAATTGTACAGAGTAGGGAGGAAAAAGAACTGGTACCTTACAGGTGATTTGTGCCTTCATTTTGTTCATGAACAGGATACTTTGATCAAATTTCTTCACTATTCTGTTGTGTTTCCTAAGAGAAACTGTTTCAAGCCTTCTTTGACAGTAATTAAACATATTGCAGAATTGATATGTTTTGTAAAAATCATTAAGCTGTTCATCTCTGTGTTTATGAAAGACATACTGTACAGTATGTGGGGATAAAATCAAAATTAGTAAAATCAGTTTTTATTGAGAGACAAGGCTTGGTTGTAAACTGAGTAGCACAAACATGTTTAGCACAAACATAGCTTTAAACTCTGTTCTCTGTGGTCTCATGGAAAATTGGGAGTTCACTAGTTTGCTGGTCTGTGCTGGGAATTTGATCTCACGGGACTTGAAGTAAAGATCTCTTTCAACTTTAGGCACAATGAAGCCTTTGGCAGCCCTACATATGCACATTTATATATAATTTATATGAAATAACTAGAAATCACAGAAACTATATTCTTACTTTGATACAGTGATTGACCAAAGGGTCTTGTCTGGACACAATCAAATAATGAGGATAGTCCTTCTCACTGGGAAAGTGAGGGAGGAGGAAATGGCAAGAGCAATAAGCCACACCTATTCAGATCTGTTCAGCTGAATCACTTGAATCATTCAAAACATAGCTAGCTGATGCTGTTGCATGCAGGGAAAAGTACCAGCTTTGATCTCATTACAGTTCTGTTGGTCAAAGTGTAAGAATGGCCTGTTCTTCAGCTTTTGTGGGGGAAAAAAAAAAAGAAAACAGATTTCAGAACAGTAGTGCAGAATAAAATGCTACAAGTATTATGATAAAGTAAATTAAGCTCTCTTGAAGTCATACATTTCCAGATAGTTTGGTAGCTGTTAAATGTTCTGAAAATTTTAAATGTTGTTTCCTATTTGCGGTTGAACCATTCTTCAGCAAATATTTAGTAAAATATTTATATCACAAGTAGACATAAAAATGGTTCCAGTCAGCTTGCTTTAAACATTTAACTATCTTTGTTGCTATTTTCACCACTTTGTGCCTTTTCTTTGTCTTATGTATATATGTGTGTGTGTGTAGGTATTTATGCACATATGTATGTATGTTAAATGTAATTTCTTAGTATCTTCCTAAAAATGGAGTATAGGTGAGATATTTGCAACAATTTAGTCTTTGAAAATCTGTGATGTAGTTTTGGTTCTCACTTTTTTACTTTCTGAACTTTTTCAGTGTGACAGACTGAAATCAGTATTACTGGTTTGGGTCAGAATTGCTGTCAGGTACACATGATACCAGAGAAGGGAAAACCTACTCATTTTTGCTATACTGTAACTGTGTATACAGTCATGAATATACTGTTTTACAAAGAGGAGCTGAAGGTCCTTGCAATCATGTCTCCCATTTGCTGAATAACCAAAGACTAACTTCATTTGTGTAAAATGAGAAATACTGCTGTTTGCAACATCAGTTTTGTAATTAGACTTCTGAACTGGCTGTGTTGGAGGAAATTTCAGTTCTGTATAAAATCATGAGCTGTACATCTCTTTAAGATCTTACTTTGTGTTTACCTCTCAGGTTGGTACAAGAGGATGTGGGAATGGACATCCCCTTAGCTGAGGGTGTACTAAGCCCTAGTTCTACAGAGATGAGACCTGGTGAGAGAAGCTCTTGCTCATTTTCTTAATTGTATCTTATTCCTGTGGCATTTAAGTATGCAGTGAGAATGATATTTCTGTGCTGGTAAAGAATCAGTTCAGTGTTAAGAAAAAAGTACTGAGTTTGCTTTATTTAGTCAATTTTCTTCTTCATTTGAGAAATGATAATTACAGTGTGACATTTTCTCTTGGGCATTGTTACCATTTATTTAGTCCTTGTAAAGTTCTAAAGTAGTCTGTATTATTTATTTTATAATTTACTTCTGTATAAGTGAACTAAGTTAGACAGAACAGCTTAAAATGTGCCATACAAGGCAAAGGCAAGGAGCAAAGGTATATCTAGCTCTTGTCTTGTTGAATACTACTTTTATTTAAGACTAAATAAGAGACTCAGAGATTTTTTTATTTGTTATTTTATTGAGTAAGGTATTATATAGTTAAAGCTTAAAATGTAAATATTTGTAAATCAGCACTGAGTGCATGAGAAAATAAATATTTACAATGGCTTTTAACTCATACAAGTTTTCCCAGGACTCAGCAATGTCTTGATTCATAACTCAAATTATTTGTATTTGCCCTTTAAACTCTTAAATATTGTGGGTCAGACCATGTTCAAAACCTCATTTTTGTCTGATGATTGCAAAAATATGCATATGGATTTAGCATAACTTAAGAGCTCTGAAGTACATTTGCTGCTCCCGTAGATTTTTGTTTCATTTGATTAAATGTTAATGCTAATATTCGTGTTTTGTGTTAGATGGTCTTAAATGTTGTGGTGTTACTAGAATTGATCTGTCCCCGTGTGTTTAAAGGTAGTTTTTGAGTACCTGGGAGATTATTTGTATGTGGAGTAGATACAGTTCTTTTTCCCCTTTTTTTTTTCTTCCCCTTTTATTCAGAACCTCCCAATTCGCTTGATCTGAATGGTTCCCAGCCCAGAAGGATAAAGCTCACTGCTCCAAACATCAATCTCTCATTGGACCAGAGTGAAGGGTCTATATTGTCTGATGATAATTTGGATACACCTGATGAAATTGACATTAATGTAGATGACCTTGACACTCCTGATGAAGCTGACTCTTTTGAATACACTGGACAAGGTAATATTCTAGATTGTAAATGTAGTTCATCAATGCTAGGCATCCAGGTATTTTTACTGTCTGCTATTTTTTAGCTTTTATTCCTCCTGTGTAAAGTACTATCCTTCTATTTATTCAGAGTGCAGAAAGAAATAGTACACAGAATTAATAAAGTAAGAGCAGCTACCTAGGAAGAATGAAATTCAAAGTCCTGTCTTTGTCCAGTACCGTAGGACTTGTCTGAAAGCAGTTGTTCAAGAAGGAGAGAGCAGCTGGTTGTTGCTGTAGAGAATGCTGTAGCTAACTGCAGCTTCTTGCAGCTCTGGCCAACTCTAGATTACAGTTGCGTCAGTCATATTTAGGAATATAACTTTTTGCAAAATATGTTGGCTGCATCAAAGATCTTGCAGTATGTAAGTGAAGTAGACAAAACGTGCTGAGAGATCTTTTGTTAGGAAGAAAGGTCTGCTTTTTATTCCCATGATTGGAAAGCTGAGATATAGAAGGGTGTGGATGGCATAATAAAGCTAGCTCAGGTGATGGAAGAACAATTCCTTGTTCCACTAATTTTTGTGTCCTTTCTCAGCAGGGCTAGCTGTACAATGTAGATGCACCCTGAAGCGTGCAATGGAAACTTCACTCTCTCTTCACATACTAATGATTTTCTCTTAGAGAAATATGATGTAGAAGTTTTATTCGGTCTACTTAGTCTCATGATGTTCAAAACAGGGTGTTTCCTCTTCCTTGCTAGTACCTTATAAAACATAAACTTGTAAGAACTGTAATTGCTGATGTAAATACAAACAGATCACAGGCTATTTGAGGGGAAGACAAGTGAACATTTTACAGCCAAGAGCAGAAAGAAACTTTAAAAATGGATCAGTTGAAACTGAATTTTCCCATGCATTTACTTTCCCTAATGCTAATGAGGTTGCTGGAGCATACAAGAACAGTTGCATTATTTTAAGTTGCATTATTTTAAGTGGTATTGCCAAAGAGGCATTATTGTGTACTCAATCATACATTAGCATCTCTAATGTTACTTCTCATGATGAGGCTGATTTCCTTATGTATAGATGTAGAGTGTGGTGATGAGTTGCTTGATAGTTAGAAGATTTTATAGTGAAGGTTAAAACTAACACACACACAGAGGCTCACATGCTTAGACTGTTGTGACCACTATGTGAGAGAAAAAGTCTCTGGTCTGTAGTAGAGCAGATGTTTCCTTTAAGCTCTCAAGTATTTAAATTCAACTCCAGTGATTTTGGTAGCAGTTGTATTGATGGCATTTCCTCCCAGTGGTTTTTTTTTCCTGCTTTCTAAATGTTCTTAAAGTTAGACCAATTTCCCCAAACTCTTAAGTGAAGAGCTCAGGGTCCCTCTGGTTTTGGTGACGTTTATACGGTTGTGTCGTTTTATTTTAGATATTTATTAATTGTAAAAACATCTTCCACTGAGATGAGCCATGAAAAGAGTAGGAAAGATCAAAAAAAAAAAAAAATGCAACATTTTATCAAATTAAGCCAGCAATAAAAGAAGTTGGCTATATATAATGTTAATCTGATAGCTAAGATTATAGTCATAAGAACCGGTGCAGAATGGCTTATTTGCATGGTAAATAGCCTTTGTTCTTTGTACTCCTGTACTCTATTATTAGCTGGTATGCATTCATCATGATGTTACCAGCAATCTCCCACAGTTCAATGTTTCTAACTGCTGCCAAACCCAGAAGAGTAAATACTGAGAAAAACATAGCTGCTGACACCAGAAAGAACAGTGACTTTTGTCATGATCAGACTGTTGAAGGTCCCTTTGAACTACAAAAGACAACTGAGAAAACCAAGACTGTTACCATGGTTCAGGAGTTCACCTCATCACTGAAAAATGTCTATGTATTATAAGTTAATACTGAGACCCATTTTTTCAGATGAATGATGAAGAAAAATTATCACAAGTGCAATATGCATGAAAGATGAGACCAGAAATAACTAAAGTACTTCTCTTGAACTTGCACCTGACTTGTTCAGAGAGTGGTTGATCATCAATTTCACGGGGTGGGGCTTTTTAGTCACTAATACAATACATTCCAACATTCCCTTTACAAGCCATGCTAGTTTCTGAAATGAGCTTGTTGTGATTATTGCTTTAGATGACATAAAAATTGCATTTATGAAAACCATATATGAGTATCAGTGAAGGCCTGCTCTCCAGTCTGCATATTTATAAAGTAAGAATGGCTATAATTTTTTCTGCAGATATTTATTTCCTTTCTGAATTTCACAGTGGTGCATCTTTCTCTGCAAAATCTACAATCCAGGCAGTAAAGGAGAGCTACTTCATTAGGAAGAGGCAATCTAGTACCATTTCTATTAAAAAATAATTCATGTATCCAATTTCAACATTGTAAGTTTTATCAGGGTTTTAGTAATTTTTTATTGTATTAAGTTTCACCAAACAAACAAAGAAACAAAATATCAAACCCCAAATACAATTTCAACATTGGTCAGCCATGTACATAGTCCAGCCTCTTTTTATTAAAGTTTGTTCTGCCAGCTACACTTCTCTGCCTCAGTCATGTTCTTTGTACTTCACAAGGAATCAATTGACAGACAGTCTTCATAGACTGTGTTGATAATCCCATCTGTCTATTCTAAAAGTACCTGAGCTGCATAATAGTGTCCTATGGAGACCCTGTATCCTTACAGGAATGGGCTGCCCTGCAATGGCTTGTCAAAGTTTGCATAACTTGACTGTGTGCATGTAATTTTCATATTGCAACCAACAGTACCTTTGCAAAACTGACAACATACAAAAGTGCATTAACATACCTGGGTTTGGAGGTAGTGGGGTTATGCATTTTGTAAGCTTATTCCCAGTGTCACAGAATATGTGGTATTTCAAAGCTGAATGCTGTTGTTAAACATCATGAGCATTGTGCCCTGAGAACGCATGAATATATTCTTCAGTTCCTCAGTATATAATCTGCTGAGCAGCAACTGTTAAACCAATTTGAAATACTATACTTGAAAAAAACCAAATTTTTGTCAGACTGTCCTTTTTTCCAGCCTTAGATCTCCTCAAACTCATTTGGAGTTCTCAAGGAAAAAAAGGCTTACATGGCCACACTATAGTTGCATGTCTGTATATTTCTTGATTTTCCATCCCTGTTTCCACCATTAATACAATTTTATTTGAGTATGTTTTTAACTCATTGGCTAGTTAGACAGTGAGGAAGGAGGTGAAATATTCCTCCTTTCTTTCAGGATTCCATCAGGCAGGAACTAGGTAAAGTAGAGAATTGTTTGTAGACTCAGATTTCATTGCACATGAGAGAATCTTCCTCAGAGAGAGGCAATTTATGTATTTATGAAATTCGGACTTCGTTAGTCCTATTGTAGCAATAAATATGTGCTCAACCTGTCTTTTTTAGAAGCTTTTTTTATGGGCTTAGAGAAACTTGGTTGTAACAGATCTGGTGAAGTTGTTGGTAGGATTTAATGGAGAATTCAGTTTTACAAAGTAATAGTTAGTACATGTATTTATATGTCCCTGTAGCTTCTATGTAGATATATGTGGTATACATACAGTATACTATCATATTCCTGATTTCATAGATAACTTCCTAAATTTTTATGATAAACTAGTGTGTTTTGAAGATTATATACTTCGATTTGTATGAGTAGTTCAAGAAGAGGCATTAATCAGAGATGCACATCTGTAGATAACCCAACACATAGAAAGGTTTGAGGGCACCTATGAAACATTGTGTTCTTTAGTTCTTGTCAATTAAAATTGCTCCTTAGAGTTTATTCTTAATTCTCATAGATCTCATTAGTATTTTCAAATAAAATGCCTCCAGCTTTTTATGTAGTCTTGTATATGTCATTTTGTATCTTACTCTGTCTTTGTTTACTGTTACCTCCTTTACTGACTTGCAATTCAAATTCTGTTCTTATGACTGCAGAGATAGAATAATGTTTTAAAAAGAACAGTTTACTTCAAATAGGTGTCATTCTGCTCTTATTTATACCAGTACTGTAAAAATGCAGTTAATTTTAGTCATTCATCTCAAATGTATGTAGCAGCAAAAATATTTAGAGCTTTAACAGGAAGAGGTAATATATACAGATCTCCTTTTCAGAAGAGCAGACTGCTGCTAAGGATGCTTCCCAGGAGGAGTCTGAATCAATCCCTGAGTACACTGCTGAAGAGGAGCGAGAGGACAACAGGTTATGGAGAACGGTGGTTATTGGAGAACAAGAACAGAGAATTGATATGAAAGTCATTGAACCATACAAAAAGGTCATTTCACATGGAGGTAGGAGCAGCTGTAAGCATTTTTTAAATTGATGTAAAAAATTCATGCTTTATTGATCATGATTTATTTTTATTTTTGTTCCATTATCATATTGACAAGGGGAGAGGAAATTTATTTTTCAGCCTTGGATGAAATCAGCCAGGCTTTAAATTCAATGTGGCAATGACTAATGAGAATTTTAAATTTAAAGCTATTTTGGAAGCAGCATACTGACATGTATGTGTCAGGAACAATCTGGCCATTGTAGGGTAAAACTGTCTTGGACAAGGAAAAAAGCTTTTGACCTACAGCAAAATAAAATTTTGAAAACTTTATTTGGTGAGTTTTGACAAAGCCTTTTGTGTGAGGAAGTATAATGCTCTGTGATTTACTGAATGATGTATGTGGTTGTTCAGATCTAAACAAGTAGAGTGGCGAAATAAAAAAGATCCTTTTCCCTGGGGCTTCCATTCATCTGGCTACTCACCTTACGCTATTTTTCTGCCATTTGTAGTTGTTAGCAGCATTTCACCAGGAACTGGTTTATGGGACTTTTTACATAATTTGTTAATAACTATCAAATAACATATCAAAGAAAACATTTAAAGTAGGAAAATAGCCCCATGTGTTTTCTATATTTTCTCACTTACTTATCTGCTTCCCAGCTCCCTCAGAGAATTTATAGTTTCAATGTTACCAGTACACTTCCATATAAATTAATTCAGATGGATAAGTATTACTCTAAGTGCCTTTTCCTTGGTGTCTCAGATTTGGATTATCTTTGGATTCTGTATTTTTGGGGGACACTCTTTGCTGTCTCTTAAGCAAGGTATTAGGTTAAAATGAGTTGTTTTATTCCTGCAAAACTGAGGTAGGCAACGTAGCATCTCAGAGGTAAGATTTATGAGTTTATATGAGGATGCTTTTTCCCATATAAAAAAGTGTTGTTGATCTGCAGCATCAGTTAAAGATACTAAAATATTGAAGTTAAAATGTTTTCAGTGTTGAGCCTGTGTCTGGTAAAGTTACATAAATGAATGATGGATAATTTTTACATTAAAAGCAGCTAAATGCTAGCCTACAGGTATTCATGGTGGCCAGTGTACAGAAGGTTTAACCAGAATTAATAAAGATGTTTAGGTCTCCAAGCATTTTTCTACTACAACACTACCATCAAAGATTTATGAATGTGATGACACCTCAGACACAATTTTGCAAATATATCCAGGTGGTTTAATTTAGGAAACAAACACCAAATATTTTTGGGCCTTGCTAATGTTGTTTATTTATATATTTTTGTGTTCTCTAAACTAGTCAATATGCATTTGCAGTAAAAGCTTATATTTCCAACTAGATGTTGAAGTTTATGTTTATATCAGCTTTTGTGAAAAATCAATGTTTAATGGGAGACTAGGTAATTCAGCTCACCTCTCAGTATGAAATAATATGAATTCAAATTTTACATGTCTGATGTTTTGTTAGATCGCTCAAATGTAAGATAAAGAGCATTTAGGTTTTTTTACTTTTGAAAGGGTGTTTTGCTATTAGTCAATAGTATTAGTCATTGTGAAACAAACAGTGTAAGATCTAACAATACGTTTCAGCCTGCTGCTGGCTAAACTAGAGATTTTTCCTGATATCTAGGCAAATCAAAGTAAGTTAAGGACTGGATTAAATTCTGCATTTATGAAATGGCAGATTGAAGACTAGGAAACAAAATCATTTTGTTGCATCTAATGTGGAAAATTTCAGACAGCTCAAACAGTTTCTACATTATGGCAGCAAGGCCCATTCCATATGAAGTTCCCTTTGGCAATACTTCAGCGGAGTGTTAAGAGGGCCAGGAGTCTTTTCTTTAGTCTCAATAATAATAATAGTTTCTGACTAAAATTAGTCAATAGGAAGTCAAATCAAACATTTCTTGATGATTCAAAGATCTACTGAACATTCCTCTCTACCAAATGACAGATAACAGCAAACGCAGAATCTAGGTGGTAGCTACAAGATAGGAAAGAGGAGAGTAGATTTGGCAGCCTGGGTTTAAGATTGTCTTCAATATATGCTGATGGAGAAATTTTTTAGAGGTCTTTTTCTTTGCTTAGGCTGACTGAGATTTTGGGCAAATGGCTTTTATTAGCTTTTAGTGATGAAGTAAAACACACTTGTCCCTAGGGTGAGCGTTCCTTCTCTTCAAGCATGTGTGAGAAAAAGTGGCTTAGATTTATCTGTGGATTTTTCTTCTGTGTTGTTAGTTAGCATCTGCACATAATTGTTTTGCTTTCCATGAACTGCAAACTGTGCTGTGTAATTTAGTGGATGCACCTGCCATAATGTGCTCTTACTGCCAAATTCCTGTGCCTGCCAGCTGGACAGATTGTTTTATTATAAAGTCTTTTAAAATTTTATTGAATTTATGGAAGGAAGGAAATGTCCTCCCTATTTCCCTATTTATAAACCTGAGGGGGAGAGAAATTTGCTTTTTCCTGTTGTTGTTGAAACCCAACTGGCAGCCAAGCCTCACTCAGTCCATCACTCACTCACTCACTCCCACGTGGTGAATCAGAAGAGTGAGTAAAGTCTTGGGTTGAGATAAGGACAATTTAATACATAAAGCAAAACCTGTGCACTCAAGCAAAGCAGAACAACAAATTTGTTCAGTAGTTCCCAAAGACAGGCAGGTATTCAGCCATCTCCAGGAGAGCAGGTCCTCACAAACCTGAGATCACACAAAACACTTGGGAAGATCAAGGCCATCACTCCAAATGTCCCCACCTACTTCCTCCTTCTTCCTCTCCTGAGCATGATGCCATATGGTCTGGAATATCCCTGTGGTTAGTTGGGGTCAGCTGTTTTGGCAGTTGACCAAGACTTGTCTCCTTCCCCTTCCAAGTTCTTGTGGATCCTCAGCCTGCTCTCTGAGTGGTGAAAAAGAAAAGCAGAAAAGGCCTTGGTGCTTTGTGAGCACTGCACAGCAATAACAAAAACATCTCTATATTATCACCGTATGATTTCAGTGCTAATCAAAACTACAGCCCCATACTTGCCACTGTGAAGAAAACAAACTCTCTGCCAGCCAAAACCAGCACAATTCCAAATAATCTAGCTGAATAATCATATGTACTGAAAACAGGACTTGAGTTCCATAAGCACTTTAGCTAGGTTTGGATATTGCTCTCTAGTATACAGAAAGCACTGTAAAAGTCTTAGAATCTACTTTTGCAAAGTTTAAGTGTTAGTATTAGCCTTTATTTTTTGTCATGAAAACATGTTGCTGTGGGGAGTTGAAGTTCCCTTCACAAATATTATCATCTCTCCCTCAGTGTCTGTTTTTTCTAGACTGGAAAGGTTTTTGAGTGTTCTCTGAGTATATCTGTCTTCTGTCTCTGCATTGCTAGTGCTATCTACCTACAGCTATTCCTACGGCATCTTTATAAATTCACTCCTGATTGCATGTATCCTTTAAGCAAAACTTTCAACTGAAATGCAGGAGTATTTTTTATTTATTATTTATGATAAATACAGAAAATCCATGGCAGTGGCAAAGGGTTGTGGAGAAGATTAACCAACATTAATCCATCATGAAAAAGAAACACATTCTTTTGGATAATAAGCAACTGTGCTGGGCCCTGGAATGGTAGTGCTACAGCTCTGAAGATTAACAGCTATCATTAGGCAGTGATGCAGCCCAGAGAATGCCAGTATTGGACAACTGGAGTATCGAAGGTTAAAAAGTAATTTATAAAAAACTTGCAGCAAAGGATTTAACTGATCCCCAGGAGCTTTTAAGGGATAGTGGAGTGCAGTCATAATTGTGATATTCTAAAGCCATTGGAGCTGCACAGGCCAACTGAGATTGGACTGCAAGACTTTGCTGAACATAATTCACATGATGCAGGACAACAAATGTAGGATATTTTCTTTAGCCCATTATTCCTCAGCCTGAGGTGAGCAGTCAGTACGATTGCCATAGACCTGCAATGAACCAGAAGTAGACACCTTAGAAGGCTCTTTTGCTGGTCACTGTAAGAAGTTTACTAATAGTTGTGCTATGTGTAGTTTTTGAGGATTCAGCTTAGCTGACTATCTAACTTCCTTATCACTTCATGATAGTTCATACATTTTCAGAACTTCAGTATGAAGCATTCTGGGATGCTTCAGCAGTAGACATAGTACCTTTATTACAGGATTAAAAAAAAAAATATCCTGTTAAAAGCCTTTGACAAAGATAAAAATGCGTTTTCGTTTTTTTTCCACAGGATACTATGGTGATGGTCTGAATGCTATCATTGTGTTCGCGGCATGCTTCTTGCCAGACAGCAGTCGAACTGATTACGACTATGTCATGGAAAATCTTTTCCTGTGAGTGATATGTGAGCAATGTGACAAAGTCTTTTGAGTTAGTACTCAGAATTATGCAGTGAGAAGTAACCTGTCTTTCCTTAAGAGGTAATTTTGGCCATTAGAAGGGGAGTGACAGAGAAAATAGCAGTTTTAGATAAACTGTTCAGTGGAGTATTATTTTGGTATCCTTTACCTACTCACCTTCCCAAATTAAGGTGTATTTGTCAGGACCAAATTTGACTGTTAGTATCTCTCTAAAAGCCAAGGAGTGCAATATCTTCACCTCGTTGGGACTACAGTCTTTACACTATTTCACTAATGATTTCCAGATCTTGAGAGAACAATCAGCAGGGGCTTAGACTGTTTTTCACTGTTACTTATTTATTATTATGATGTATCCGTGAACATATTTTTAATATATGCTGTCTTGGAGCAGCGTAACTTAGGAGTTACAGGGCCTTTTTTTTGACACTTGCTTTTTAAAAACAGAATAAATGGCAATTGCTGACACAAGCATCTCTAACTATGCTTCCTGACTCCAGCTGCTTCTGATTCAACTAGAAGTGGCAGGGACCAGTTGGGCAGGACACAAATTTGGCCACATAACCCCAAATCTATCACAGGAAAATTGTTCCCAATAGCAATTGATTTGGCAGTCCAAAATTTTGAAGACAACTCTCTCCTGAAGTGCCTTCAGCTACTTCCACTTACAGCTGTTTAAAAATCAATCATTCCAATGTTTTCTGTGCTAAAATGCAGTAAGTGATTTCTAAAGCCAGCAGGAGGCCCAGCCTTTGCCATTTGCAGCTTACAAGGCACTGAGCACACAGACCCAGGTCTCCTTAATGTTACAGTCTATGAAGATGCACTTGTTGGCAGCCAGTGCCTTTAACATTGTCTCTATGTGTGAAAATCGAGACTCAGTGTTTTAGTTTCTGGTCAGAACAACTAGTATCATTTGCCTGGTAGATCCTCTAAGAACTCAATCATCTACAGTAACTGATACACACAATTCAGTGACTTAGAAGAGAGGAAGGAATTACTTCAGTGATTTTAACTTGATAAGTAAGGAACAAAGCTGACTGTAACCATGACTGACATTCAACAATTATTCTTTGTCTACACCCAAGACCCTTGTTCAGCTAGAGCTGGTGATAAATTAACTTTGCAGAGAAAGCCTTGAGAGCCTTTTCCACATGGCTTAGGGATATTGCTGAAGCAATTTTGCAAGTGACTTTTTCTGGAGTAGTAATATAAATGTGAGTTCATGCTGGCTGTGAATTTGCAGCTTATTTTAAGGCTTGTGGACAGTTGGCTCTCTCCAAGAAAACAAGAAAAAGGAGTAAGTTCACCTCTTTCCATTCTAGATCTGTTAATTGCATAGAAATAGAGGGAGTGCAACAGTTTACTGTATATACAGTAACTAATATTTTAAAATATTTGGTAACTCCTTACCGTTGAATTATATAGGCATCTAGAGAGACCTGCAAACCACTGAATCTCTTTTTTTATACAGCATGTTTCTGGTATCATATAAGCTACCTCTAGCTTCTGATTAACAACTGTCCTCAATTGCTCCTTTCCCTTCTGGATTCCTTTCACATTTCCAATTATCTTTTTCCTATTTTTTATATTGACTAATTCTATAAAATTGTCTTTGAAGGGTTGAATTTGGGTGAAAATGCTTGAAACTGCTTCTACAGCCGTTTTTGTAAATAATGCAGAACCACATTAAAAAATCTACTGTTTAATTTGTGGCTACCTGGAAGTCAGATTAAAGCCAGTTCACAGATTAAAATTTTTTTAAATAATCTCAATTTGAAAAACTACACTTTGAAAATAAAACTGGCACTTTGCTTTCTGAGTGATTCAGTTATTCTAGTCAATGAGAAAATTTCTGCCCATCTTTTCAAATAATGAAGAAATTGCCATTATTATCAAATAATTAGAAATTATTAGATAGGTAAAATTTGCAAGGGAACTCTTGCTCCCTTGACATTTTTAGAGTGTCATGTTCCATAATTGAAAACCTTGTTGTATTTTAATATATACTTAGACACTTGTACTTACAAACTTGTGTGTTTCAGTGTTTAAGTGCCTTTAAAGCACTAGATGTTCTGCCCTGTGGGAAGGGCTAATCTTACAACCTGTCAAATAGTAGCTTTGTTGAAGTAGCTGTTAAATGAAGTTTTATGCATCAGAATGTCCATACAATCCCTTGCTTTCCTATATCACTGTTAGACATAAGCCTTCACAAATGTGAGGCAAAAGCAGGAAATGCACAACTGCAAGGTAAGAATGAGCAGTGGAATGCATTGAGAGGGTGGTGATTTGGATGGGATTCACCAAATGCATGGAACTGGTCTAGTTAATGTTGCCTACTTTATCAGCAGGTGAAATACCACTCTCTGGTGAGAACTAGATTTCCTACAATTCTTCTAAAGACACTGCATCCTAAGGAATTTAAGGATCAGATTAGATTGTGAGGTGTTCCCATACAACTGTGAAAGGGGCCATTATGCTTAGGGATAGAGCTGCCTTTTGTAGTGAGTGCACTCAGGCATTCAGGTTTTTAAGGTGTGACTTGTGGTTTTGCATTCTAGTTTTTACATAGGCATGCCTTGAGGCTGGATAGTAGAGACAACAATTTGAACTGTTTCAAACTGTTTCATCATTTCTGTGATGATCAGTTCCCAAATGGGGTAGGGACTTCTGAGTGGATCATCTGCATAGATAGTCCCAAACAAGAATTTAAAACCATCTTCTTTTTTGAATGAGTAGTGTGCTCTTCTAGATAGAATGCATTTGGCCCCAAGAGTACTGTCTGATAATGGGCGTTGGGAGTGTTTTGCTCACAAAATGAAGTGATGTCCTGGAGTCCTCTGTTCCATCAGATGTCAGGTTGATGAACAGGTTTTCTTGGGATAGAGTGTCAAAGTATTTGTATTTTGCAGTCACAGACTGGATAGCAGGAGTGTAAGGATCACACGAAGTACAAACAAGTATTTTCTGACACCTTTTATTACTGTATTGAACAAACTTGGTGATCAGAATAGTGACTAGAAGTTTCTCAGGAGTTAATTTCAGAAGTTCCTAGGACTTCACATGTTCTCCCTTGCAAAATCTCTTGATTTAATAACTTTTTAAGAAAAATTGTATTCACCAGTGATACTTGAAAACTCACTATGGAACTCTATTATTGTAAGGAAGCCACATATTTTTGAAGACACAGGTAAGACTCTCGTTTTCTAGCTGTGTATCTACAGATACCATGGTGATCAGTGCTGAATGTTTGCTTTTGTTTAAAGGAAAAGAAAAGCCTGTATTGTCATAAAGTATTCAATCTGCCTTTATTTATTCCTAATAGCCTGATTTAGTTTAGGCTCATTCAGATAGTGTGCAGTATATGCTTACTGATATCTGTACTTTTATCAGATATGTAATCAGTACCTTAGAGCTGATGGTAGCTGAAGACTATATGATTGTCTACTTGAATGGAGCAACACCAAGAAGAAGGATGCCTGGATTGGGTTGGATGAAAAAATGTTATCAGATGATTGATCGACGGTAAGTAGTGTTTTCCTGTCTGATCCACAGCTGTTATTTTAAAGTGTCCATTTCTGTAACTCCTGTATGCCTGAGTTTACTGTATATGATCTTTCCTTATCTTTTGTGGTTTTTTTCTGTTTTTCTAAAAAACTGTTGCTTTTTTTACTTAGGTTACGGAAGAATTTGAAGTCATTTGTAATTGTTCATCCATCATGGTTTATCAGGACAATTCTGGCTGTAACACGACCTTTTATAAGGTGTGTAGTAAATACCTGTGCTTTTCTATGTCCTTGAGAATACATAAACACCCTAAATGATCAAATGTGGCTCTTAATCTTTCACTGAATAGTACTCATTTGATAGCTCAGGTTGGGATTTTGGAAGTTGAATTTCACTTTCCAAAGGTGAATGAGGGGAAAAAAAATGTTTCATATCTAGTTGTGGAAGTTTAGGCATGGTTTTCTAAACATGTATGTTTATGTACTGAGAATTCAGTTCCTTAAAATAGTCGTTGTTCAGAATCCAGATAAAAGGCATATAGAAAAGGGGACTGCATGTAATTATAATCACCTTATTTAAAAAAATCCTGGCTATGGAACAAGATTAGGCTACGGTTCTGGGTTTTTAAAATATCATTGCTGCTCGTAGCTCATACAAGATTAACTGCCTGCATCCTGAGGTGTTTGAATGCATTTGGCTTCAAGAATGTTTAATGCTTCAAAACTAATGGTTTGATTAGTAAAACAATTAAAAAAATAAAAGTTACCAACTTCAAAGACCTCACACTTACTGCAGAAGATAGGCAAGTATGCGATCAGGATCAAGGAGAGCAGACTGGCAGGTGTGAAAAAGAGTTGCTTCAGGCAAAAGAAGAAGCTTCATCTACAAAAGCCACACATAGAAAGAATTGTATCATGACAGATCTTGGGGAGTTCTGCTCACAGTCTGCAGGTGAAGACACTGGAGATCTCTTGTCCTGGGGTGCTCTGTCCTGATAGAGTGACATTGGGTTGGGGAAGCACATGAGTTGTCGCATTGCTGCTAAAGTGCACCATGCAGAATGTCATAATGGAGCTCCTTTCTAGATGTGGTTATCTTAAAGACCAAGTTGAAAGTTACAATCCAGAATACCAGAGTAAAAGGGAAACAATACTTGGAATTATCAGCAGTAGTTACGAGGATGTGCTAAGTTGCATTTGATACCTGAGATATTTCTGTTGCCATCCTATTTGCTCCCAGAAATGACAGTTTGATCTTTTTTAAAAGTCATGTCTGTTTCATTTCATTAGTCATTTATTCAAAGTAGCCATATTAAGCAGCAGTGATTAGAGGTTTTTCATTGCAAAACAGGAGAAAATGTTCACTCTAAATAGTTTGGCAAAGCAGATTAGCAGTGTGGAGCTAGACACACTAGAGACCATCTCAGCCAGGTAGACTGAGTTTTGGTGCAAATGAAGGGCAAATAGGAGCTGAAAAAGGTGAGCAGGACACATGGCTAGTGTGGAGGATGACACATATTTGGACCCTTACCAAGGACAGAAGAAAATTATGAGTTCCCTTCCCTTTCTTCAGGAGGTAAGGAGATAAAAACTTGATTGGGTTGAAAGCCAATTACTATAGCTTAGTTTGCAAGCCCTCAGCTTTTCCATAAACCCATGACAGGCACAGTGGGAATTTTAGAGTGAGAAATTAATTGGCCACAAGGCAAGGAGAGATTTCAGTGAGATAGGTAAAGGCAAGCAACATAATTTTAATTGTGTATCAGCTGAGATGTGGAGCTAAACAGTAGAAATCAAAAACCTGAAAGACAACAAAATTGTAAGGGGCAGTCAAGTCACTGAGTGTGGGCTACCCTCAATTCTACTTCAGCTCTGTCTTTTTGCTGCCTCAAAAACTGGCAGGATAATTCAGTGGAGTGTTGATCCCATCTTGACTGACAAACCATTGTCTGAATATATAGAATTAAAGAACTAGAGGTAGCAGGTACAGATCTTAGATGATACTCTTTTAGAACCTGTGTAGATATTCACACCAAAAATTATTTGAGCTGTGTTAGGTAAGAAATTAGATTTCAAAGGGGTTTTTCAATGATCTGTGAAACATACTTGGCATTTGATGGACATACTTAAATGATGGAAAGCTAGCACTATGGCAGCATGCTTTCCCTAAAGTCTGAAAGAAACTCTGTCTGGGATGCCCATACACTGACTCCCACATGAAGGAGTTAGAAATCAGACACTGTAGTGGAATTAGTGGACCCAGAAGAATCCTCGGGAGGAAAAATTACCCATTGAAATATTTTTTAATCCCTTCCCACTGTCTTTAGAAGCTTATGATTGGCTTGCCATTTGCCAGGTTATTTTGGATGGCAATGCTGAAGCTGCAGACTATGATTAACAATTTGGATAAATGCTAGGAATCTATATGTTACTGTGCTTTGACTGGACAGTTGTGGGTGATTCTTGCGTCTAACATGTGACCAGTCTGATCCAGTGTGTGTGCCTAATTGGGTACAGAGACAAATTACAATGAATGAGCTTAAACAATTATTCACAGCACCTTCATGTATTCCTGTTCCAGTTGTCTCACTTTGCATTATTGGGAAGATACGTCTCTTGAGGGGAGGGGCAGTAACCTTCTGCTCAGAGCTATTTCAGAGGCTTCGTGTTGTCTGGCTGTACCTGCAGGTCAGCAGTAAATAGAAAGAATATTTTCTGTTTTTCAAGACCTGCACTTCACATATATGGTCAAAATGAGCTTGCCACTATTGCTGATGTTATAAGACGATCTAAATACAGCCATAGCTGAATGTGAAAAATTATTTTGTAAGCCAAATGAAAAAGATTTGTCATAACCTCACACTTCTCACACTAAATAACTTAGGTTAGACAAGTAAATAGCCTTGTGTTTTAAGTGTGTTTTCTGGACAATTTAGCCTTTTTTCCAAGTGATCATTTTACAAGCACAGTAAACGAATCATGTAGCACAGCTGAAATAAACACATTATTTCATCATAGAAAGGCACTGCAGTAAGAATAGACACAATCAGATCTGTGCTCTTCTGAATAAATGATGAACTTCAGTTTTATTGTGTTTGATTGAGAATTGGTGTAAAATACAAATGCTAAGTCATTACAATCCCTTGATAACTGTCTTTATGATTATATCCATGTCAAGTAATGCTTTCCAACTCTTTTTACATGTGAGTAGTCTGTAAGGGATTTGAATCTTTTCCCGATTTTTACACATCTCCTTCCGACTGTAAAACTAATCACATACTATGTCGGCATTACAATTTATGTTCTTGGCTGAATAATGTGATTCAGGTAGGCTCATGATCAGCTAAACTGTGTTAAGATATAGTTACTAAAATTATTAGAGAGATTACTCTGTTTGAATTAAGGTGAAAAGGCCATATGCTGAAGTCAATAGCACAGACTTTTATTTAGCAGTAAATGTGAGGGAGAGATAGAAGGAAATAGCATGGGTGGGAGGAGGGGAGAAAGAGCGTGACAAACACGGACAAACTAAGTACAAAAAATATCATCACTCCAAGATCCTGATGACATCTCCTTGGTCCTCTTCTTCTGGTCTTAATTGGTGATGAGGTTTCCAGTCTTGTCAAAGTTATGGTCACTGTCTTCGCTAAGTGGGGGAAGTCCACAAACACAGAGTCCATTGCGTTTATATTCACTTAAGTTCAGGTGGGAATGCCCCAGTACCTTGCTTTCTAAGATGTTAGAGTTGCCTCTTATGTCAGTGAAGCTGAGTTGTTTATGTTCCACCAGTTATGTCAGGGATGAATACCTTCAGGCTCTGTGTGAAAGTCCCCTGTGGTTCTTCCCCACAGGGAAGTTTTCACACTTGAGCCATTATGTAAGAGAGGACTGGCCTGATAAAAAGTCCTATCCCACCTCACAGGACTTGCCTCTTACCAGCCTTATTTGGCTGTGACAGGTGGACTGTTTGAGTCATTAATCATTAACAGACTAGTCTCTCAGTCTGTAATTGAAATATGAATATCTGAATGCTTAATTATTTAATACATTTAATACATTTCTTAATTTGGTTTTAGCATGTCATAAAAGATGGGGGAGCGAAGTCAATTAATACTTTTCTGTTTTTCAGCTCTAAGTTCAGCAGTAAGATACAGTATGTCAACACGTTGGCAGAGCTTCGTGAGATGATTCCAATGGAATATGTTCATATCCCAGACAGTATTGTCAAGTAAGTGATGCACAATAGCATGTACTTGTTCTAATGGAAACTGTCTCCACAAACTGATAATAGTGTTAAAAACTGTAAGAACAACAGAAAGCACTTTCCTGATGTTCTTAAAAATGATTATGTATTGTTCCTCAAACATTTCACTGTCAAACTCAGAAGCAGAAGACCACTGTGTAATGGAAACACAAAGCACAATAAATATTTACTTCTAGGCGAGTGGGAAAGTTGATTGGCGTTTCCTGAGGTATCATCTATGCTGTATTTTTTCATAACTTGTACCTCTATTTAAGTGGAAGTGTTTTCAAGTTTTAGTTATGCAGGGCTTTTAGCAGAAGCGTTAGTTAAAAGATAACCTGTTCAATAGAAGACCATTGAAATTCCATAGGTTTACTGATCCTTACCTTGTCAATTCTTGTGGTTGAATTCACAACTGCTGAAAGACAGTTTCTCAGTTCTTGTTGCTTATGTGAAGAGGTTTTTTAAATGCAGGCATTTCCAAAGGAAAATATATGTTTAAAAAATTGTAGGAAGTTGATTGGCATTGCTCACCTCACCTGACTTTTTTTCAGACCTGAAAACAACAAGAAGAAGTGGTATACCAAGACTGAAAGCATGACTGAAAAAAATCTTGGTTTTCATGTAGTCATTATTAAAAAGATGTTCTGTTCAGGAATTTATTTTTTTAAATTGTTCTCTTTAGCAAATGTCACAGATTTTGAATAGCCTGTTCTAGAAGGTAGTTTGAAGAGTAGATGTGCAAGTATGATTGTATTTTCATTATGACTGGTCAGTGACAGCTTTTGAAGTTGTCATAGATCTCCTCAACCCAGGCAGGAGTTTTCACACCTGTTTCACAGTAGTTGTAAAGCAATTTCCTTTGTCAAGCTGGTGGTGCAATTCCAGGGAGCAGGTGGGAAGCTCAGATCTGGCAATAGCAGTTGTGAAAACAGTAGATTACAGTTGCAAAAGCAGGGGTCATAGAGACTTTCACTCAAGTTCATTTGCTGCTGTAACTACTTTAGAGGTGGAGTGATGATAAGAATGTGGAGCAGAGGTTGTTGGTCAACTGACAAAGAGTTGTCCATAATGTTCTAACATCCCTGACAAATTTTCTTCTGCTTGCTGTAAATATTTTAGTTTATTTTGGTTCCCTTTGATAGAAACCTTACTGTTTCTATCTAACCTCAGAGAGTTTCTGTCTGATTCCTTGTTGTGTTTTACTGTTACACTGCAGCAGTACACACATCTGCATTGCAGACATTTTTTCTTTCCTGTAGACTTAAAAACGTTCCATTCACCTCCCAGACCAAAGGTGAAATGATTGCAGCAGTAGTTCCAAAGAAACTTTGGTACTTAAAGAGTGATAATGTGTACTTCACATCATCAGCAGTCAGATGAGAGATCATGATTTTGCTGAAAAAGACAGACCTGGAAAGATGACAGTTGCACCCATTGGTGGCAAGCATTTCAAGATGTTGTAATAAGAAGATTTAGTGGCTGTGTGCATTCAAGGCATCTGTGAGTGGCTATTCCCATGCCACAGGGAGAAGAGCAGTATTCAGTTCATAGCTTCCCTTCTGCTGCAAATTCAGAGATTCCTATCGAAAAATACAACTCATCTTTTGGCTTCATAATTGCTCCATTGCCAAAAACAAGCATACCACCCATGGGCAAGAAAAATCCCACCTTTAGAAAGTACATAGTGTTATGCCAGAATTTGGGTTATGTGGTTTTCTTGGTAGTTTTCAGTGAAGCACAATACAATATGATTGTTGTATATGAACTTGTACATCTTTTCTTTTCCTTCATCCACTCTTATCTTGTAAGGTATGATGAAGATAAGTGTATTAAGAGAAGAATGAGGTAAAACATGCTTTCTAGCTCGTGCTGCTGCTCATTATAGAGTGAATCTGTGTGACAGCCTTTCACCTGCAGGCGACCTCAACAGCTGAATGAGAGAGGACTTGCAATGACATGGCATCTTACTTTCCCCTTCAAGCTGTTGAGATCAGCCTCCCTTGTAAATAAAACTCACTGAACTGTAAATGTCCTTGACTTGGCCCAGGCTGCAGCTAGTTTAACGTTACCTGATAGAGCAACTGAATGCTTTCAGCTCTGTCCACTGAGCATGCCTCAGACCCCTGCTGCTTCTCTGTCTCTGCCTCCAAGTGAGCTAAAGAACTTACAAATTTGAGGTTGAGCACAGGGATAAATGGTATCATACTGAACTGAAGAGCTTCAGAGTTAGCCCTAAATTGTACTGGGTGCCTATTACAAAAGCATGTACTGTATATATATATATACACTCAGTTCTTTGCTCTGCTATTGCTCTGCTTCACTCTTACGCTCTGCTTGCTTCTCTGTTTCTTTATATCAATAACTTTTACTCATGCAGACTGGATGAAGAGCTGAGGGAAGCTTCAGAAACAGCTAAGTAAGATAGCTTTCAGCTGAATCCTGGCATTATATTGTTTCACAGGAATAGCTTGAATGCAGTAGTACATTGTGTTTGGTACAACAGGCAGCTTGTAGTTTCAATTACTGTCTAAGTTGCCCCATTTGAGAATTGACTTTCCCTTTCACTGCTTTTGTACTGCTGGATCTCAGTAATAAATAGTAATACCCTTACACTATAAAAATTTTTTTTGCTGTTTTTTGATGATTGTTTCTATAGTCATGGGAATGACTGAAATCATGTACTCCATTAAAATGGATCATTAAACATTTTCTACTCTTCCCCTCTTATGTTGGATGATTCATACAGTTTTTAAGAGGTAGTTCTTTCTACAATTTTTTTTTTTTTACACTTCACTAAATCAGGGTTAGCTATCTCAGTTAAGTTAGGTATGTAAATTCTTCTGTCTTTTCAGTGTTAGCTGGATAGGTTGGGGAATTAATACTTGATAATAATATTATATTGTCTGTGGTTACTTAATAAACCAGGGGCACGTGATGATCAGACACTTAAAATGATAACTCTGTGCTTTGACTTGAATATAATGTGGTAATATGGTGTAGAGTACCAAAGAAATCCTTAAGAAGTGCACAGTCCTTGACTCACTGAATAGGGCTTTAGAAAGTGTACAATGCACTTTCCTCATGTGAGTATTGTACACAAAATTCCTGAGTAGGAGTCTCTGTCTGTTGGTTCTAGAATAACATTCTCCCTTGCAGTTTTTGTAAAGATTTTGAGTTTTGAAGTTTCTTTCCAGTAACCTTCCTTTTGCTTATGCACTTCAGGATTTTCAACTTACAGCTTCTTCTTTGCTGTACTTTTTTTTCAAAAAATTCCTTCTTTTGCAGTACACATTTTCCTTCAGTTCTTCTGAGGTTAGTTTCTAAAACAACCACAGAGAAATATCTAAAATACTGGCCACTACTTTTTGATTCTAGGAGTTAACAGTGCCTCAGAAGCAATAAATTCACATAAGTAGTTATCTGATACCACCTGACTGTTTTGTTAAACTAAAAGGCCTAGCCACCCTTGAAATACAACTTCTGTCCCTTCCATTCAGACGTTTTCAAATGCATTGTATATGTGACAATGAGAATTCTGTGGAAAAAAGCTGCTTTCTTGTTACTCCATTTAAAATAGTAGAGGCAGCAGTGTAGCAAGTGAAAGGGGAATGAAATATTCATATGAGGCATCACTGATTATTGTTATTGTTGGATGTATGAGACCACTGTAGTGCATTTCCCTTCCCCAACTTAAAGAAATAGCTTAAAAATTGTTACTCAAACTAATGTGTGTTGTGGGCACTAAGATCCTACATTCCTAAAAACAACAACATTTATGTGTTTGTGCTGTCAAAGATACTCACTACAGTTAGTTATTACATCCCCAAAGTTGATGTTATATTTTAAAAGAGAAAAAAAACAACACAGAAAATAATGTTTACTAATTTTTTTCCTTTTATCCAGAACTAGCTGCCTCTCAAATGATCCAGAAATGGCTTCAGTGGAGCAGGAGTAAGAATTTATGCCTAAAACTGTCATTACATTTAAAAATTACTTTAAAACTATACTGCTAGGAACTGAGGCTGGGTAGACTCCTTAAAGCTTTTTTGAGACCTAAATACTGTTATGGTAATATTCAGGAACAACATAGTACAAGCAGACAAAGCATTGAAGCTTTGTTATATTTATATTTTACATACTTTGTATATGTGTTATATACTGAAGATTTGTTATATTTGTGTTGCATTGGGAATGTGTTTGACGTGTCCTTAACCACCTACAAGCAGAGAGAGATATAATTGTTAGCCTGAGAATATTTCCATTAAATTATATTAAAAACAGATAGCAAAAGTGCTGCATGATCACAGTGAAGATGGTTCCATGCATTATCCTAAATTTTAAACTTGTTATTCTCATTCAAAGATTAAAAAGTCTTATCTTTGATTTCTGGGCCATACTCTTAACGTGTGCCTTCTCTTTGCTTTTCTGCTTCTCAGCTTCTTTCATCATTATTTTCCTGATTAAATCTCAAGCATCTTTACATCTTTTCCTTTCCAAGATGGACTTGTTCCCTTGGAAATGGGAATGTGTCAGTCCTCTGGTGTGCCGTTGCTCTGTGATACTGTAGCTGTAGTATGCAAATGGAAAAACCTGCCGTGCTGCTCTTCCTGTCGATCAGTGGCAGTGTTAGTAGGTGCAGTGTGTCACAGGAGTGCTGACAGTTCCTAGCTGGAACAGCCTGTCAGGAGAGCCAGCCATGCAGCAGCGGAGTGTGTGTCCTGGCCAGGGTGCACAGGGCAGAGGGATTGAGGCCTCTGCTCTCCCTGCCCGTCTGACGGGCCTGTAGAAATACACTGTTGTCTCACACTGTGCAGGAAAAGCTATATAGCAAACCTGAATCCTCAGCAAAAGATTCCATCAATAACACAGTATTAGTAAACAGGCAAATAATTAAAAGTGTATGTAGCAAAACGTTGCATAAATAAATTGAAGCTTTGGTTTTCACTTTTTTTAAAAAAAACAGTGCTCTAGTAAGCTATCACTCTGTCATACCTTATATACAGGTTAGAATCATAAGCTAAATTCGTGATTCCTGAACTGGTTGACATTATACCTCATCTCTTTTTTTCCTCAGACACTGTTTTATTCTATAATGAGTCAATACGAGAACTGTTTTTCAAAGTAAGAACAAAGGATGACATAAGAACAAAAAATGACATGTTAAAAAAATGACATGTTTGTGTATGATTTTGACCTTTTGTGGCTTGAACAGCTTTCCTGTTTTTCTCAAATGATAAGCTGGGCAGCAAAAAGCAATATGGAAAGAGAATTTACATTTATGCTTAATAAATATAGTTAAGGCCAAATTAATGTTAATTCAAGGCATTTATTTTTTCTGTGTAAATATGAATCTGTCTTTAGAAGTGGCAATAATTTTCCTGTGATCATATCCCTTATTTCTTGTGTCATTTCTTCAGGAAATAGCATTTTATGTAAATCCCTTCACTCTGAGAACAGCAGTTTTACACAGACTTTTTTTCTGAATGCTTTCTGCTGAAACACCTCTGGAGTCTGCACAGCACTTAGTTTGCTTCTGTTGTCTCTTTCATTTTGTTCCACAGGCTTTTTGTCTATTGTCATGCTCCCTCGTGTTCTGTTTTGTTCAATTCCTTGCACTTCTTTATGACTTTAAAAGAAATATTGGGAAATAATTCATAGTGGAAGAACCATTGTGTAACAGTTCATAAATATTGAGGAAACCTTAAATTATGTATTCTTTAAGGAATACTGTATATTGAGACAACATTTATGAAGACAACTTCTTACTCTAAAGAATACTTCTAAAGTTTTTGATGACATGTGCTTTGCACTAAGTAGCAAAACTATACACTTAGGAACATTTTTAGGGGTACCCTTTCCTACCACACTGTTGTGTCATTCCACAAGTGCATCTTCCCCCACCTGATACACTTCAGATTGGAATTGCTGAAAAAGTAGTTGTTAATGTCAATTAAACAGTAACAGAACTTACTAAGGTGCATACTTTCATAGACGTACATAGGATGTAAGTTATTTCCCACTAACTGCATTTAAGTAAATGAGAGATAATACTTAACCCTTTGTGGGAGCTCAGGATTAAGGAAATAACTACCTCTGTGTTTTTAGAGCACTCACTAATTTTTTATTGTTGTTCTTTGTCATTTTGTCTTTAATAAATAGCATCGACATGACCCTGAAATAAGAAGCATCGTTGCCAGGCATTTGAAGAAGAGGGTTCACATGGATTTTCATCACCCAGACAATCACAACCACGCTGTACAATAAGTGATTTGGTCAATTGTGTTTGGTTTATAAGTTTCCCCTGTCATTCAGCAGTTCAAGAAGACCAAAAGGGCCAGTCCTATGGCCATGGAAACAGCAGAATTTTGGGTCCTGGTTATTTTTGTTGTTTTCAGAAACAGTTTTCATTAGGAAAGCTATATCATCTAGTATTGGTTTCTCTTTATGTGCCATTTCTGTTTAAAAGGATACCATTTTTCCAACAGTGTGCCTCATGAAAAGGTCAATGAGGATGGGGATTTTTTCATTTTTGTCTTCAGCATATTAATGTTTAAGCATAGCTGAATGCAATAGTTATTGTTACAATAAGTGTTAGTTTGCTTGTGTCACAGAGCAGCAGCAACTTTACTCTTTAAAAATAACTTTAGAAATTATGCAGGACTTGCTTGAATTTGACAGGCCGTGTTAGATCAGGCTTTGGGCAGCCTGTTGTAGTGAAGGGTGTCCCTGCTCACAGCAAAGGGGCTGGAACTAAATGATTCTTAAGGGCCCTTCCAACTCAAACTATTCATGCTTTTATGAACTTGTGTTTCTTGAGGTCTGAAAAGTCTTTCCATCTTCATTAAATGAATTTTTTATTTGATCAGAGAGAAGTGTGATATACTCCAAAATAATAATTAGTCTCGTTAGACTTCCCAGAGGATGAATAACTGAAATTTATTTTATTTTAATAACTCAATTTTGTATATTTATTTTAGGCATAATTTCCTAGAAGCAGCTAATCCTGTAAATTACTTTCATATATTCTAAAATCCTTGGAGCATTAATTTATTGCTGCTTTTTAAGTCTGTTTCTTCCAGAACATGTTTTTTTTTGAAGTTATAAGTCTTCAAGTGACATCTTGTCTCCAATTGTAAAGGCTATTAATTCTCTGAATATGAATTAAATATTATTTCCTATTCAAAGCTGAAAGCTGGGAGTCATACTCATTTGTTAGGAATTTTTGTTAGAATCTTGCTCCAAGTGTTTTATTAGATAAAAAAATAAGTCTTGTAATAGTATTTATTGTCTGTGTCACAGAGCACACCAGTAAAAACATAAAAAAGGAAAAACCCTAAGCATCTTTCATTTGGTGGGGTCCTATTTATTTGCACAAAAGATACTACAGTAAGTCCTACTCCTTACTGGAAAATAGCTTAAGTTTCTCAGATCATGCTTTTATAGGAGTGTGCAAATTAATTATCTAGTGATTTCTATTAGTCTGCTTTAAAAAGACAAGAGTCAAGAAAATGACAAATGTTTTCTCTTACCCTAATGAATACCCATAGGCACTTTGCAAACCTGCTGACTCGTCTGCCTTTTGGGAAGTCCCAATGGAAATCCTGTTATTAAATACTCTCTGAAGTATTACTCTTTTTTCATAAGATTCTTGTATGCCCTAGAATTACGCTTGTGGATTTTTTACTTTGTAAAGAAATCGTTAAACATAACAATTCAAGATAAGTTGCACCTTATTAGTATGGTCTAACTCTAGTCCTGCTTTCAGTTCAGAATTATTGATGAAAGAGAAGACAAGCAAAGTATTTCTTGGGGCATAAAGTTTAAGCAGAGGCAGTAGAGCATGAGCCTTCATTTTTTCAGCAGGATCCAAAGTGGAAGTGCTTTTCTCTCTTTCATTTAAAAATTTGATGGTTTTTTTTTGTGGTTTGCACATTTCCAACTCTGTCAGTTTCTGTCTTGTATTTGCAAAGTAGCCTGCAAGCAGTGATGCAAGTGTCTGTCATTGTATGCATAGTTGTTCAGCTACTGTAATGAAGACTGATAAAATTTTCTGACTGTCAGAAAGGCAGAAGAGTGCTTTCTTATTGGGCAGCATGAAAACCGAAATATGTGCCCTCTGCTCTGTGCTGGTATCTCTGTCTTACTTGCTAGTCTGCTGTATGACATCTTTCTGTCAATTCCTGTAAATTTTCACAAAGGAAGGGCCTAATCCTGCTGACCATTGTTGCTGCTCTGTAACCTTGTCCTAAACTAGGGTCTGGTAGTCTCCACGTTTTCTCAGATATTTGAATCCTGGCTTGTGTCTGCCTTATAAAAGTGCTGTCACTTAGTATATTGGGGATAATGTTTTATGTACAGATTAATATTTGTATTGACTTCCAGATGTTAATTAAGCTTCATTAAGATCTAAACTATTAAAAGCATTTAGTAGCATGAAGTTGCATCTTTTGTAGAGCTGTAGTTGAAGCCTCCTAAGACAAGCCACAGGGTATGTGTTATGCAATAGATGAGAAAAGTTTCCACTAGAAGGGAAGTTCACCACAAAGCAGAGGTTAGCACAAATCTTCATTCACTCTTTGAGACCTATGTGGGTTATAAGAGATTTTTGGTTTTAATGGTGGACATCAGCTCAGAGTTGAATTCAATTCTATTTGCTTTGTGTGAAATTACTAAGCAGCAAAGTTACAAATTAATATGATTATTATGGGCAGAATAATGGTGGCAGCCTGAGATGAAAGTGTTGGGATCCATCCCCATACAGGCCACCAGTTGTTGGTGTCAGTGCTTGGCACCAATCGACAGTGGATGGAAACTGACTGTCATCACCAGTTTATTGTCTTACTATAAAACTTTCATACCTTCTCTCTGTGGGTTCCCACGGGCAGCTTCTTGCAACTCTCCTTTTCTCTCCCTTTCACATTGCCAGCTGACTCCTTCCTGTCCCTTGCACAACTGCCTAGCCCTTACTGTCCCTCACAGCACATACTAACCCTTACTGTCCCTCGCACAGCCACCTGACCCTTCTTCCTCTCAGCACAGCCAACAAACTCCAGCTCCCTCTCAACTAGCTAACCCACTGTTTTGTAACACCTATCCTTTCTGGACATAGCTGTGACCTATTAAGGGCAGGCCTTATTGGACATNCATCCCCATACAGGCCACCAGTTGTTGGTGTCAGTGCTTGGCACCAATCGACAGTGGATGGAAACTGACTGTCATCACCAGTTTATTGTCTTACTATAAAACTTTCATACCTTCTCTCTGTGGGTTCCCACGGGCAGCTTCTTGCAACTCTCCTTTTCTCTCCCTTTCACATTGCCAGCTGACTCCTTCCTGTCCCTTGCACAACTGCCTAGCCCTTACTGTCCCTCACAGCACATACTAACCCTTACTGTCCCTCACACAGCCACCTGACCCTTCTTCCTCTCAGCACAGCCAACAAACTCCAGCTCCCTCTCAACTAGCTAACCCACTGTTTTGTAACACCTATCCTTTCTGGACATAGCTGTGACCTATTAAGGGCAGGCCTTATTGGACATAGCTGTGACCTATTAAGGGCAGGGTTGTTCCTACTCTTTTGTAATTAGTCCAGCTGCAACTCCTCAGGGGCGAGATTGCCTTCAGCACTATCTCTGTTCTCCTACAATCCATCCTCCCACATGAAAGGAATTTGTTTAAGCCAGATGGCACGTTAAAACAAAATGGGGCATTGATGTGATGGTTAAAAAATGATTGCAGGATCAAAGTGTGGTTATCTTTGCTTATTAATATATTTTGAAAAGTTTTTTAATGTTATGATAAGGCAATTCTCTGCTATACTAACAATAACATATCAATATTACTAAATGAATAGTTTGTTGAAAGAGAAATATAGTACGTATAATTGCACAGATACAAGCTTTTATATATGGATTTTTTCTACTGTGTATCAGAGTGCTCAGATTAAATATAAATTAGTAGTTGCAAATTTTTTTGTTAAAATACCTATGCTGACTTAAATTATAGATTAAGCAATACAAGAATATCTAATAGCATTGTATGGATATATATACCTGTGAATCAGAAATAAAGAATTGCAACCCACCACTGGACATATTTCCTTTCAGCTCCAAATTGCAGAGTTTTTTGTTCCCTGGGTGCATGGAACCACTTGTTTGATTTAGATCACTTCTTTGCGTAGTTAGAAATATTTCTATTTTGCATTCTCTGTATGTTCTTCCAGAAACTGAAATGGAGTCAATTTTTTGTCTCATGGTATTATTCCCCATCTCCATGTATTAAAATCCTGGCTTTGTTGATACTAGCAGTATTGATCCTGAAAGAAAGCAGAAGGAACTCTTTAAATTTCTTTCTAATTTGTGTCTGTGCTATTATGTAAAGATCAAATCCACAGGTAGTCCATCTTATATGTCAGAAAGGCAAAAGCTACTTTTGGGGTAGGAGGAGATTGACTGTGAAACCACCCTGAGCAGGTTAACAGCCTGATTGACTTCAGTGAAGGAAGGGGTCGGAGCTGCTGGTGGACATGGAGTCCTCTCACCTGGCTGGTACATTGTGCCACTCCACATCTGTGTAAAGTGGGCCAGTTTGTACTGCCACTAAGTAAACCTAGCTGATTTTTGGAGCTATCTTGATCATTGTCCAGTGAGGCACCAAATACAAGATTAAAGGGGATGAACTGTGGCTTCTTAATTGCCACCCACCTGAAAGCAGCTCTGTGAGTGCTCCTAGACCTTTTCAGAGTCAAAGAAGTTGGATTAAATAAACCTTTCATACTTGTTGAAAAGCGGTTTCTTGACTTCTGATAGGTTTAGAGATTTATCAGATGTTTACCTAAATATCAGTTTAAGTGTAAGAAGTGACCCTCAATTTCTTACTAGTGGCACTAGTGGGAATAACTGACAGGTCAGATTGTGTTAGCTGTGCAGCCAAATTTATTTATTTATTTATATTATTTCTGTTTATTTCTGTGCCTGTATTGCCTGGCACAGATGATCCCGATTGAGCAAGCATCAGGAGATTAGCATTTTTACTTCTCATTCGCTGTCCCTTTTCTCCAGTCATGCAGCCCCTCTGGCACCCTGTTCCCATTGCAAAATGCAGCTACCATGCAGAAAACTATCTCCTCAGGAGAACACCAGAGAATGGCACTGTGAAGTTAAAATATCAGCTGTTCCTGTTTGCACTGTCATGATTTACAGTTCTGTAGTCCTTGCTTGACAAAAGGCCAACCATTACAAAGTATAAACTGTCCTCCCAAAAAATTACTTTGCAAAGGTACTGAAGTCTCTTCAAAAATTGTGTGCTTTGTTCTTACACTTATTTTTCCTAGAAACATTCACCAACTTCAGAAGTGGTCACTTGCTGCTCACACAGTTTGAATTCTGTCAGCCAGTCTTAAGTGACTCTGGTTTGTCCATTCAGCCCAAGCAGTAGAATTGGCTAGGCTGTGCTCTGCCCTGCTAAATTTGAGAATCTGAAAGGAACTACAGCCTAAGCTTGCCACATTTTTTTTTTTATTCCTTGTTGTTTTCCTGCATTTGAGATAACCCTCTTAAATGTAGCTTTGTGGAAATAAGGGAGAATCTCTCTCAAGACTTTTGGTAGATGATAGTACATTTAAAAGTATAGACTGCTGTAGGCTTCTTGATGTATCTGTGCTGGTTGATCCTGCAGCAGTTATTTTTAAAGAAAAACACATGACTGATTTTACAAGTACACTTGCAATCTCCTATTTTTTTCCCCTTTTTGGAAAATCCAGTGTCTTGGCCTTTTATATAAAACGGGAATCAAAAGGCAAAATTGCTTTTTTTCTTTTTAATGGAATAAATACTATTATTATTATTAGAAAAAATCAATTTTGCGTGCTAGTATGTGCATATATGTTAGCATTGTTAGCAAGGTCTTTGTTGGCTTCAAAGGATGAAGGTTTTAGTCTTGAAACCAGAATTATGTTAGGTGTGGAAATGCACTATACTATGTTACCACTATAGAACATCATATTTGGATTGTAAAGACAGAAGAAATGTCATTTCACGCCAATATCATATATTATGAGCAAGTAGTTTGAACACAGCACTGTTTCTGAATTATTTTTAAATGCTTTGAGGGTCATACCAATAGACCCATGTGCCTGTCCTAATACTACAATAGTGACCTATGAACACTCTTAGGAGTAAATACTGACTCCAAAGAATGACGTTTCTGTTGTGTTTGGGTTGACCAGCTGTGATCTCTGTGGGGGGCTGCAGAAAAAAAAAAAAAAAGTGCAGTGTTTCTCATACAGTATCTAGACTATCAGAAAAACTGATGGACTCTAAGCATTTCAAGCCACACTGTACAAAGGAATTAAATGTATTCCTTTATTTCACTTCTCAGTATTGTCTGTTTAGATGCTTATAAGTCCAAACTCACTGGTAAAATATAATCAGTTAAAAGAAAAATCAAATCTGCCATGTCAAAACTTTATCTTCTTAATCTCTATTGTGTATTTCAGTAGGCAGCAAGCAAAGCAGCCTCCATCAATGGTAGGAAAATAATCCAGAGTACTTCCCATGCTGCTCCCTGAGGCCTGGTATGTAAAGCACACTCTCTCCATGAGAGAGTGACTCAGAAAATGAAGTGCTGGCTTTCTAGCACAGACCTACGTTAAGCCATCAAGACCATAAAACTTCCTCTCTGTCTTCATCCCTTTGAAGTAGGAGTGACATTGTCTTATACAGTCAGCCGAAAGAACACACAGAATATTAATGTGAAATTTGGCCAATATGATGTAAAAAATAAGAATAAGGAACACAACTAAAATTATCAGTCAGACAAAAGAAAACTAGGGGAAGGAAGGACAGGTCAGGGAAATGACTGGGGAGGGGAGGGTTACAGGCATCTTTCTGCTTGAGGCTCCAGTCTCCTTCCAAATTCTGATTCTCCTTGGGAAGAGCTTCTGAAGTGTAGCAGGCCTATTTGTCTGGAGCCATTGCTTAAAAGAAGCACAAGTGAGCTCTGTTCCAAATGTTCTTTTCACCCTTATTTAAAGAAATGATGGAATACCTGGAGGTAAGTGGCTTAATCTGGTGTTCACTCAGTTAGAATAAAACCCACTCAGCCAGTGTGTAGACAGCACAAGGAATAAAGCTGAAGAAATGGGAAATGTTGCACAAATTTAGAAAATGAAATTTTGCACATATCTTAGTGACTTGCACAGAATAAACATGAGTCAGAAGACATCATAAGTGTGAATTAGAGAACAAATTAAATATAGAAAGGAAAGAGCAAGATGCAATAGAGGGGCATATGGAACATGGTGTTTCATAGTGGAAAGTAGCTACGGGAGAGAAATGACAGAATAGGAGGTGAGCTATGCCAAAGAGGAAAAATGGAGACCAGAAATGCAATGTAAAATAATTTTTAAAAAAAGCTTATAGTCTCAGGAGAGAATTCTTGTATTACTTGAGGGATCAATAGCAGTGCTCAGACAAGAAGCTGCCATCTCCTGAAGGTGTCACTGTGGTATATGATGGCATAGGTTTATACATCAATAAAAGATCTTAAGTTATCTGCTGGCTCACTTCCTACTTCACTACAGAAAAGAAAATCAGTATGGTGAAAGAAGTGAATTGAACACTGCAGATTTTGGGATCAAGCTGCAAAATTAGTGAGACCTTGCTGATCCACTAAAGTTGGTCTGATACTCTTTAAGTAGAAGAGTTGGCTATGGTGGAGTTCCATTACTGATATAATCATACTTACTGAGCAGATGAACCCAGAATGTGGTCCACCAATAAGGTTACACTATCCAGGTGGTCACTGTACTCCCTGGAGGAAAGATTCATAGGTACTGACTGCTGCTGTTTTCCCTGGAATCAATTTTCTTTGGAAAAATTTCCTTTAAAATAGAATTTTGTTTAGTTTTCAGTAACTGGAGATTTGGGGTCTCCTGTCTGGTAGGCTGTGACACAGTAATGGTGAAGTATCTGTCATTACAGCTCACGTTAGATGGAGAGAAAAAACATGAACACACCCCTTCCTTCTTTTTCTCCCCAGCTCTGTACGCTGAGCATGTTGCCTTATGGTCAGGTTGTGATATCACTTTGATCACTTAGGTTCAGCTGTTCTGACTGTGTCCCGTCCCAACTCCTTGTGCACTCCCAGTTGCTGGTGGTGTGGGTGGAGGAGCAGAAAGTGGCTTAACTCTGTGTAAGCCTGCTTAGCAGTGCCTAAAAAAAAATTTACCAGCCTGAGAGGTTGGTGAGGCACTGGCACAGATTGCCCAGAGAAGTTGTGGAAGCCTCACCTCTGTTTAAGGCCAGATAGGAGGGGATTTGAGCACCCTGGTCTAGTGGAAGGTGTGCCTGTCCATGGCAGGTGGGTTGGAACTAGATGATCTTTAAATTCCCTTCCAACTCAGGCCATTCTATGGTTCTGTGATTTGTTCGCTGTCAACGTCATTTTGGCCACAAATCCAAAACAGAACCATACAAACTGCTATGAAGAAAGAGAACTTGTATCCCAGCCAAAACCAGTACACCAGCTCAAATCCAAGCTGCTGTTAATAAACATAATTTTGGCCTGCTAAATCTGAATTCAGGCATCTTTAGCTTAAACTGTTGTGCCTTAAACAGAGCAGTGATCAGCTAGACAGTGGTCTAGATGCTGCTGGTGTTCAGTTCATGGGAGGCTTGTCAGACAGGTTCAGTACCTGCTGTGGAGCACTTTCTCAATTGCCAGGGTATGAAGGGAGTAAAAATGCATGAGGCTAGTGATGTGAACCCACAGAAACAATGTTGTCACCAATTTTGTTAACTTAATTGCCCTGTCTAGCAGGTCCCAGGGAGCTGGGGGGGGGGAGGGAAAAGCACTCTTTTCCACCAAATCAGACAGGGACAAAGTGGGGTAAAGGGATAAAGTCTCCTCAGAATTACCCTTCTGAGGCTGCCTAGACAACCTTCTCATTTTCGGCTGTTATTTCAGCTGCTGCACTTTTTCCAGAGCTGATTCTCTATTTTCCTCTCATGTAGGAACATGAACAGGAGCAGCCTAGGAAAAACAGCAGGACGAGAGCAAAGGTGGGCTTTTTTTATGAACGCTGAATAGAACCCAGAAGAGACACTCTTTTGCATCCCTAATAGCTTGCTCTGGATTTTTTCCTCTCTGGTTTGCTTAGCCTGGTAATTTGTTGTTATTATCATCATCATTATCATTATTATTACTACTACTGCTACTACTACTACTACTACTACTACTACTAATCCATATTAGGTCTTTTTACTTGCCTGTTGCCATTCACCAGCACTTCTTCCATTTATAAACTTCCTAATTTTATGCCAGCTTCAAATGAATAATTACTATTGATGAATGGCTTAGTTTTTCCATGTTTCTGATTCAAACAGCACTTTTTTGAAGTGCCTTCTCTTGAAGTAGGAATGTGGTGCAGTGGGAATCTTGAGGAAGCACAAGAAGGTTTCTCAGAATCTTTAGTGACCTGAAGCTCAGAGGTTGTGAAACAGAGTGGTGACAACTCACCGAGGTAGACAGGTGTGATATGATGTGTTACAGTAGACACATGTTAATAAATATATATGCATATGTATCTGCATAAATGTATGAGCAAAGCCAGAGTTGAGAAAGATTATATTCCATTCAAGCTTTTATGCTGCATTCAAGCTTTGGAAGATTTGCATCTGTCATTCTGCTGCCTAATGATGTGCTAGATGTTAGGTTAGCTGTCCCAGGGATACTGCCATTTTTATGCCTAACAGAATAAATCTATTAATTTCTTCAGGTACACTGCAAAAATGCAGAGTCTGGGGTTATTTTAATTTTAACTTTGTATCAGTGACAATTCACCATCTGGTAACACAACATCTGACTGCTATTTATTGTTTGTTTGGTTGGTTTTTTTATTCTCAGTGTGAACTGTCGGAAGATTTTGTAAATTCAGGGGGAAGAAAAACCTTTGGAGGGTCTGCCTGTTTTGGTTTCTTTTCACTTCCATACATCCAGATCTGAAGTCCATGAGGTGCCCATATGGTTGCAACACCTCCTCTTTTCCCACGGGAGGAGAAGCACAGAGGCCACTTAGCTTCTGCAAGTGCTCAGAGCTTCCCATGATAGGTGTCCTCCTATCTCAGGGGCCATAAGGAACCTACCCCATATACTGGCGCCTGGTTTAACCAGCTTGATTTGTCATTCCACTAATCCTTGTGGCATGCATGGAGGAGCAGATGTGTGACAGCCTTTCAGAGTTACTGATGAAGAATAATAGAGATGTGCAAGAGCTACACACCTAGGCAGCACAGAATCTGAAAAATATGAAAGCTAAAACTTAAGGCATCATTTGTGAGAGAAAATCTTGTGTTACGTTGTGCTGCTTTCACCTAGGATTTTGTTTTTGTAAATTACTGAGCTTGCTGGGTGCTGGGACATTCTGTCTTCATTAAAGAAACACAAATAAGGAAGTCAACACAAGTATCCTTGACAACACCTGATAAAAAAGAAAGAGGAGAAGAGAGCAAACAAGTCTAATTGCTTCATGAAAAAGGGGCAACCTTAAAAACATTTTAATGTATTTAGAAAAGAAAACTCCAGATTATTTAAACATCAATATTGATGTGAATATTGATATGAATAACTTGGAAATTCTGTGGGGTTTTTTTTTAATATTTAGTAAGCTCTATCCAAGAAGTTGAGCAAACTTTGACTGCACATCATTTTTGAGCATGCAGGTGTTACAGGATGCCTGTTCAGTGCCTCTGCTTGGGAAACACACGTTTTTGAATGTAGTGGTCATCAACTGCTGCAGTCATCAGCAGACAGATTCATCAGAGAAACATTTCTGTCAACTGTTCCATGATCACTCAAGATTTAGAAACTGGGTGCAGTTGGAAAATCAAAAATAAAACTTAGCCATTTGGAGATCCAGGTTGAGAAGCTGTGATTTTTCTGAATATATTAACAAGAAAAGTGAGAACCTAACTGTGTCTGTTTTTTGGTAGCTTCTTCCTGTAGAGCCAGATCCCGGTTTAAAAGTATAAAGGAATGGTTTTTTCCCTGTTCTTAAGAATTCAAGACCCTGCAGTGGCTCAGAAAGACAGAAGCCTAATTTACTCTGTTCACAGCTTATGGCAGCAAATGCCTTTCCCTCACCATCGGTTCTCCAACGCCAGGCTGGGGTGATTTCTGCTTCCAAGATAGCCTGCAGAGAGGCTGTTGTTTAGAGTGAGCATTTTATCTGAGCAGCTCTTTGCCAGCTGCCAGGTTCACTCCTGCCTGTACAGTGTCCTGCTGCTGCTGTCCCACAGCACACCCTTCCCCCTCGAGCTCTCTGGCCTTCTGGATTAGCCTTCTTCCTGTTCTTGCATTTCTGAGACTGTATGCAATAGGTTGTAACTATTTGCATAAGCAAAATAACAGCCTAGGGCCAGTACACTTACACACCTACATTCTCTGGCTGTTCTATTAAAAATGCAATAGTCTGTCCTAGCTGTAGTGAAACATGGGAAAGACTGTTTTGCTTATTATTGCAGTGCTCCTTGAGGAGAAAACTGCTACTCGATAGAAACTAGTTCTGAGCTGGTCTGGATGATACAAATAGTCTGCTACCTAATAAAAATATTATTGCAAGACTTATATATATGAGGCTTTCCTAAACACCTTCATTTAAGACATTACCCAGTATCTATAAAATTGGATTTAGCTCAGGAAATAGTTTTAATAAAAGTAACCAAGCTTCTGTAAGTTTGAAGTTTTGCTGAACTGTATTTCTGCCTGGGACAAGCAGGTCATTATGAGGTGGGGAAATTGCAATAAGTAACAAATCTGTGGTAGCTACTGGCATCAGTGTTGAATTCAAACTATTTGGCTCAATTTCTACAGGTATATAAATCCCCCAGGAAAAGTCTGGTTGCAGGTTTTTCTGCTCTTCCCCAGTGAGACTTTTTTCAGTTTCAGAAGTCTCACATCTCAATACTGGCTACATAGTTTTCCAGTTATTCTGTGTATTACCTTCACTTTTACTTCCTTACCCTGTCTATTAAATGTCCTTTAATGTTTATTTTTTTATTTCTGTTCTGGGGAGAGGAAGGTTTGTGGAAGTAGATCCCCAAACCCACTGGCAGTATTCAGCCTGTGAAGGCCTCAGTGTTTGATAAGCATTAGGTGTATTATTTTTTAAAAATCTTTGTGTGATAAGTAGGTCTGTAGCTATTCTAGTGGCATAACAAATGGGATAGCACAGCTTAAGCCAAAACCTTAAAAATGTGACTGTGTGAAAATCTTATAAGATTTCCCCTTGCCTTGGTCTCAGACTTTCAGGAGAATGGATTCCTCTTCCTCTTTTCCTTAAGGTAGCATTTTAACAATGTGGGAGATAAAGTTCAGGTAAAAAGTAAAGTCAGGGAATGGAAAGATGCAGTAAAGAAGCTTGTAAATTTTGTCAGCAGTATGGTTTACTGCATTTATAAGCAGCTGTACCTGCCTTTGATGATCACCAGCACACCACCATGTTCCACTGCTTACACTTCCAATGAGCAAAGGGGAACTAGGTAACACAACATTGTGCTTAGCACCAGATTAAATGTAGTCTGGATAAACAAACAAAGTGTATTTCAAATTGCCTTCTAAACTTAAGACTTTGACATTTTTTAAGAGGAGATTGCTTAACTGGGACAGTGAACTCAGACTCCTTTAGCTCAAAGGTGAATCATATTGTTATTTTTATGTGTTCATCCAGTCCTACTGCAGTCCCCTAACAATTTACTCATTATTTTTATTAATAATCCTCTGTTTCAAAGACAGGAGGAGCCATCTGTTATTACTGTTAGTAGAAAAGCTAACATGCCCTAAAGTGTTTTGTTAGCATTTCTGCTGCTGGTAGGTGGGGAGTACCTGATAAGTAGTACAAGTTAGTATCTTGACAAAAGCTTTTCAGAATGAGTCAATGCAACTGTATGCAGCTGAAAACAACCTGCTAACCTCTCCTATCTCCTAAAATGTGAACACTTATATTGGTAACCAGAAGCTCTTTCTATGAATTCTAGGATGAAGCTTTGCTTCATATATTAAGTTTACTACATCTGGAGTTCTGCTTCTTTCTTTTTTGTGACTTTGACCAAATAACAAATCAAATTTAGTTTGTAGCCTCACTGGTCATAACTTCAATAGTGATGAAGTGGTCAGCTAACATCTTTTGAAGGTTAAATGTCTCTGCATGGATTTTAATGTGTAATTTTTAGAAAGTTACGTGTGTGCTTTTTTCTTTTCTATAAAAGGGGTAAGATCAGTAGTGTGAAAACAGATTTAAACAATCCAGTCTGGGGTTTCTTCACATTAATAGATGATTTCTTTTCTAAGCACTAACCAGTTTAAGATGGGAAATGCAGAGAAGATGCCACGTGTTGGCAAAATACTTACATCCTTGCATTGTGATGTACTATAAATTTGTTTTTAACAGTCAGCAATATTTTAAAAGAGGAGTGAGTTGTCTTGGAGGTTGTGGCAGGAGGGTGAGCCCGCTGACTGCTGCTGCTCACTAGCATAAAGGCAACCTCAGCTGGCTTACTTATCTCAGTACCTGCCTCCAGACATTCTTGGTATGCATACATTTTTTCCACACGTTAGCTGGCTTTCTCTTCAGAGACTTCCTGTCTTCTGTTTGCTGTTCTGTTCATCAAATGTGGAAAGTAATTCTTCAAGCTGGAAGACACAATTACCTTTTAAATCCTTTTTCATTCATTTGGTGCTCTCACCAAATCAATATACAGTATTAATGACACACTAGCTAAAGCTTTTACTTCACAACAGTAGTAACTACTACTAAATGAGAGAGTTCAGTTCTGTTGAGAGTGCCTGATACTAATTTGGCTGGGTATCAGTTTCACCCACTGCAGTCTCAAGCTGAGAATAAAAGCCTCTTTCACTCAGATGGTCTTATTTATTAGCCTCTTAAAAGTTTCCATGGGCATGTGCTCAGGACTTTTCAACAGAACTGTTATTTTTCTCCAGTTTTACTCTTGTTCACATTCATTTAGACAGGAGGAAAGTCTGTGTCATTTTAGTCAGGCCTGTATAATTGCTTTGAATCCTCATTTCCAGATTGAAGTGAACAGAAGTGACTTTAGGATCATGTCATAGTTAGTTGAGACGCCCTTTACATCAGTGAATTCCCTTTGGATGGATGAAGTGAGCTGTCTGGGCTAGAGTCTCAGACTTGGGAGAGACAAGGTATTTACAAATGTTAAACATATTTAAAAGGAGAGGTGCAAAAACTGATCTATTCCATGAAAACAGACAAAAAAAATAATGAGAATTCATTCAATGTGATAAGCATTTCCTGAGGGCTGCCCATGCTAATTCAGGCAGCTTGCTTTAAAGTCAGTAGTTGTTTTTCATTCTGTGGGGATTGGACATGGAGAACTTGTATTCCAAAATCAAAACCAGAGCAGAAAGTTGGGTGTTATTTCTTGCATCCAAACAGTACTGGCTATTAGGTTGGCTCTCCTGTTTCCTTGAAGGGTTCACAATCACAGCATGTGGGAGATGTTTGTGATGCTGTGCCCTGAACAGCCTGGCATGACACGGCACTGTGTGTGTAAGCACAGATGGGTGGGATGCCAAAATGATTAAAAAGGATACAATTGCTACCCATCTTTGCCATGACTAATCCCTTACAGGGGAAATAGTGCATAATAAACACATATTTTTCCTCCAGACAGTTACAGTTCATTGAGAATAGACCTGACAAAATAATGGGCAGCCTATGGCTTAAGCCTAGAGGTAAAATCTAGGTATCCAGAAAAGCTTCTGTGTGAAACACAGGTCAAATTTTTTAAAAATCTAGGAAAGAAAAGTTTCACATTTGGGCACAAAAACTTCAGAAACCCAAGTGTATCAGTGAGCAAGCGAGAACTGGGACTGTGTATGATACATTCCCATTCATGAAGGGCACCATGACTATCTCTTGTTTACTAAAGTTGTGACAGAAATAGTTGTCATTTGCTATAAACAAGTGTATTTAAAACCTGTATTTTTATTAAACAAGTGTATTTTAAACTACTTTAGTATATTATGTTGTGCACATTTAATTTTAAAGCACATTTGCAGCTTGCTGGATTCTGATTATGAGCTTACTTAAATAGTATTTTATTTCATATTTAGGTTCAGTTTCATTCCTCTCTGGGCACCCCTGCTGCTGCTCCAATCCTCTGCTCTGCTGTTGTCCATGATTTCCTTCTTGTTGCTGCCATTTCCAGTGCTACTGCCCTTGTCTGGTGTTGCCCCTGCTGAGGATGGCGTGGGAAGAGATATGGCAATGGCAGCAGCTGTGGAAGCAGTGGCAGTAGAAGTGCTGAGATGAGCCTCAGAGCAAGCAGGCTTGTGCCATGGCCCTGCAGCTTTCTGGACAGCTGGAGAGGGTTAGATAATCAGGGGTCATTTCACAGATCACAGAATCCTTTCACTTGGAATAGACTTCCAAGATTATCACCAGTTTGATGGTTTTGTGGCTGAAGTGCTACTATTGAGTGAACATTTGGGGTGGGAGTTGGTTTTGGTTTTGTGTGCAGAAAAGGAACTAGCTTGTAATGAGCACAGTAAAGTAACTTACAGTGGCTTAAAATTGAACACCTGGCTAAATCTAAATATTCTATTTTTTTTTCTGCATGTTTAGCAGCATTCAGAAACACTGACTGAAGCTGGTGAAGTTACTAAGGAGTGAAATTATCTATTACAGATTGCTAGCACTGAAATTGAGTTTATCATTAAAATAAATTCATTGTTCATAGTAATACATATCTGAAAAAAAAATATCCTAGAAAGACAGAGTGCTCTGTAAAAAATTAGATCAATAAAATATTTAAGAAGGTATACACATTTCTGTAGTATTTCCCCACAGCTTAAAAAGTGAAATACAAATGTTGGTTAATAAATGTAAAAAGCTACTACATCCCTTTAAAAGCTAAAAGGATGTTAAAAAAAATAGAGTGACCCTTCCGGTACTTGTGGAACATCTGTGGATCTGGAATTTCCTGATAACTTTTGGTTTGTAACTTACCAAACAGTTTTTCTTTCTTTTTCATAACCCTATCTGTCATGAAAATTAGTCTAAATTTTAAAGATTTTTTAATAGAAATAATTTTTTTTCTGACCTCTACTCTCCTATGAGCCTTAAACAAACACACCTTATGGTTTGTGGACTGAACTAATAACCAAATGTTCAGCCAAGAAAAACAATTATTTCTCAGCTTTCATTAATGAGGTTAAATGCAGGACAGGTCCTTTTCTGCATATGGGGAAACCAGCACTGTAGTTGTACATCAGGAGGTACAACAGGAAGTACAGAGGTAGGTTCCATTTACAATGAAACCACAATGAAAAGAAAAATAGCATGGGATTGATTTCAATAGAGACAGAACTGGGATAATTCTTGTGAAGTGCTATATAAAAGTCAGATGCTTCATGGCAAACTTGATGGGAAGCGAACAACATTTTGCAATATAAAGCTCTTTTTGACCACTGCTTTATCAAGACCTTTTTCAACTGATAAAAAAATTGTCCTGATCTACTGGTGACGATATTCCAGATGCAAAGTCATGGAAAAACTAAAAACAAAGCAAGAGTTATTTACCTCAGATTTGGCTCAGTTCACAAATGTCCACATATCACAGAATCACAGGATGGTTTGGGTTATAAGGGACCTTAAAGATTATCTACTTCCTACCCACAGGGACACTAGACCAGGTTGCTCAGTGTATCAACCCTGGCCTTGAACACTTTCAGGGGTGGGGCATCAACAACTTCTCTGGGCAGCTTGTTCCTGTGCCTCACCACCCCCATAGTGATGAATTTTTTTCTAATACCTAACTGTAGCTACCTTCTTTCAGTTTAAAGCCATTACTTCTCACCCTAGCAGTATATGACCTTTTTTTATGGTTGCCCTTGAATTTTTTTTTAATTTACTTAATTCCTTAATATTAATACTTATTTCCTGCCATGATAAGTTCTGTCTTCTCTTGGGTTTTTTTGTCTTTTTCTTTTGCTGTGTGAGTAATTGTCATGGTTTAACCCCAGTCAACAGCCAAGCTCCACACAGCCACTTGCTCATTCCCCCACCAGCAGGACTGGGGAGAAAATCAGAAGAGTAAAAGCTAGAGAACTCATATGTTGTTGTAAAAACAGTTTAACAAAGCAAAAGTCACACACACAGGTAAGGCAGAACAATTCATTCAGCCCTACCCATGGGCAGGCAGGGATTCTGCCATGCCTGTGAGAGCAGGGCCCCATCACCTGTGACTTGAGAGGACAAACGCCATCAGTCCCAACATAGCCCCCTTCCACCTTCCTTCCCCCACTTTATATCCTGAACATGATGCCTCATCATTGAAATATCCCTGTGGTCAGTTTGGGTCACCTGTCCTGTCTGTGTCTCCTCCCAGCCTGCCAGGCACCCCCAGCTTCCTCACCAGCATGGAGCACAAAAAGCATGAAAGGCCTTGGCTGTGTGTAAGCCCTGCTCAGCAATGACAGAAACATCTCTGTGTTATCAACCCCATGTTCAGCACTTATCCAAAACACAGCCCCATACCAGCTGCTGGGAAGAAAATTAACTCTACCCCAACCAAAACCAGCACAGAAATACTTTCAGTTTGTAAATTGAACAAAATGTGGTGAATACAAAATACTGCTGCCCAGATGGAGTTAGTCAAGTTACTGATCTTATTCCCTGTAGAAAACATCTGCAGGTATCTTTCTTTACCCTGGATTTATAAATAGGATTGGGGTTATCTTAGATACCTGCACAGGAGACAGGACAAATCCTTATTCTGTTCAGCCTGTTGCTGTGAGGGTTAGAGTGCTAGAGTGCAAGTAGTTGAGCCTAGAAGGTCTTTGAATAAGTCATCAGTCATCATAACAAATTACAAGTGGGTAATATACATGACACAAATTATAGGCATCAAACTTCCCAAAGGTATTGCAACTGCTGACAGGACTTCCCATCATTTATTACCAGATGGGGAGAGAGAAAGGGAGCTGGAAATAAGCAAATGTTCAACTATGTGAAAAATGAAATTAAGCTACATGGTGTTCTCTGGGGCTGCTAGTATGTAAAGACAAAGGAAGATGAAAAGCTTAAGACCAGTTAAAGCAAGTGGAGTTAAAATTACCCATAGCATCTAGGCTCACCTAAAGTCCTCTTGTGCACCACACTACAGCCAACTAATGTGACTTTTGAAACCAAAAATACATTCCAGGTGGCCTCAGCAGTCCAGACAAGGTGACAGATGAGATGGTGTCCGAGACCAGTTTGCTCCAGACAGCTTATTCCTGTGTCCAGAACAAGGCTAATAAACAGATGACTGAAGAAATGTGAAAGGAAAACATGTTTGAACTAGAAGATACTTACTGATTCAAAGTAAGATAGGTGAAAAGGGCTTGGCACGTTTGTGGGTTTGGGATTGTATTTCCTCTGAGGACTGTCAGTTTAGCCTTGAATTAGAGCCACTAAATGATGCACTTAGGTAAAGCAAGACACTTTGTTGTTGGATGATCCCTTAACTGTCATCTGTTTCTACAACCTGGCCTCAAAAATACTACCTGCTACTCAGTTGCTACCCACAACTACCTCATTTTGAGCTGCTCAGTACTTTATGTGGCTTGAGTGAGGATCCAGATACAGGTGAGACAAATAAATCCCTGTGGATGGAGCTAAAGGAGATTTTTCTTTTGCATCACAGCTCAGCTTCCTTAATATGCAAGCTTGAATGTCTGCTCTGTGAACACATATTCACCTACAGCTGTCCTTTTCAGGCTTTGAGCATTCAAATTCCTAAGTCCTCTTCCCTTATGTATGTGGGGGAAACTTAGGCACGCAGCATGCTTTTGTCAGTCTTGTATGTGAAATAAAATGTTGCATGTAAAATAAAAAACAGTGAAGTGGGCATTAGAGAAAGGTTTTATCTTTTTCCTGTTATATTGTTCTTTTGGGGATTTCTTAACCAATAGTGTGATCATCTCTGGCATTTGAAAAATTATGAATTGTACAGTGCAATGAAACCTCTCTCTAATACCAAGGCATTGTGCCTATTCTTTAATTTGTGTATGTGTTTGCACAGGTATGTGTTTAACTAAACATATGGATTGCTGTGCAGGTCTACACTGAATGGAGGCATAAGACTATATTAATTTTTTAAAGTATGTGGTGAAAACAATGTACTATTATATTTTTAAATGCCTAATTTTTAAGTTTTATAAAAGTCTGACATTGCAAAAAGTGCACATGTCCACACGTGATGCTACATGATGCTGAAAGAATTAGGATAAAGATAAAATGGAGGAACTTGAGAAAATTTTAGTGGTGAAAGAATAGTGAGATGAGGGCAGCTGGTTCCTGTTAGCTAAAAGGCTTCTGTTTGAAAATTTTCTGGTAAATAAGACAGATCTTATTTGGCTCTGTTGAGGACAGTCAGTCACACTCTCTAAAGAAATGTTCAGTGGGATTTAATGTATCTTTACTTGTGGTTACAAGAATAGACAACTGTGCAATCCCTGTGGCAACGCTACTGATGTTAAAGATTAGCAGCCTAGCAGAGAAAAGATAACACTGTGATATATAAATTAAAATATGTTTGGTCGTTTGGCTTGCCACAAGTAGATGGCTGTAACCTACTTCTACTCTCAACCTCTTCCATTTCTGTTGAATAAAAAGTATTTTAACACTTTAACTAATTGCTAAGATATCTAGAATTCTCTGATTTTTTAAATCTAAAAAGGTATGTGCATTTTTGAGTGGAGATAGCTGAAATCAATCTTTACTGTCACACCAAGAGTAGCTCAGCATCAATGCAGAAAAAATATAAAGCACATCGTTCCCCAGCCTGGGGTGCTCCTGCCTCATTTGAATTGCAGGATGTCCCCTGTTCACTCTCCCAGGGACAAGGCCACTGTGTGTTTCTCCAGTGCTGGCTGTGCTGACTGGCCACCATCAAAGTTGTGTGCAGCCCCAGGAGACCATTGTGGTGGGAAGCAGTTGTCTCACCCAAAGCCAGAGGCTAAATCTGCAGAGCTGGCAGTAGCAGGAAGGCTAGGGCAATGTTGCCTGTCTCCATGATTCTCCCTCATTCCTGCTTTGCTATGACAGTGCATTTCCATATCTGTATGGAATAGGAAGGAATTTTGAGATCTCTTGCACTGATTCAAGTCTTTGCTGGGGCTGGTTTTGTACTCTTGTAATTCATTAACCTTGGAGTGACATCTTGAAATCACACCTGTGCTGAGGTTGCAGAGGACAAAATTGTTTTCTTGCAGTATAAGCATATAATGTAGTTTGATCTCCATTTACTGCATGTGAAGTGTCTGGAATCTGTTCTAATACTGGTTATAGTGACTGTATGTCTCATGACAAAAATGTCTGGATTACAGTATCTCATAAATTGCTGTAGTAAACAGGGCACGTTCTCCCAAATGAAGAAAAGCGTTCTTAGCTGTCTGGTAGTAGTAAACCCAAAAATTCAATTTATTTTACTTTTAGGCCCAAAGGACAGACCAGGTGAGTGCTATGTAAGTACCAGAGGACTTCCTGTAATGGTTGAGGCAAGAAAATTGATGATTTGTAAGAAAATGCTAGGATACGACTTCGTGCAAGAGATATGTCATTGTTTAAGATGATCATTGTGTGATGCTTAACTTCCTTGAAGTTCTTTCAACTTTCAGATGGAAATGAGCATCCTGATCTGCATGAATCTGTTTGTGGAGCTATCTCAGACTTGTTTGTTTAGTAGAAGTCAGTGTGGATGGGCTTGTTTCAGAATTAGATGCTAAAAAGTATAAAGGCATTATTACATTGAATTAATTTTCCACAAGGAAAGATTTTTCCAAATAGTTGTTCTATTTTAGGTAAGCTAGAAATTTAACTTTCCAGGGAGGAGAAGCCCCTGATGCCTGTAAAAAAAAAAAAAAAAAAAAAGGATTTTATTTCCATTTACTGCCAAATCTTTTTACACTGCCTGATGTCATTTATACTGAATGCATACATACTACTTTGCAGGTGAGAGGAGATTGTGTTAGTTGATGTGGGGAGATTAGTGGAAAGATTTTAGCTTTATTATATTTTAGATTTTTAACTATGTGCTGATTTTAGTTCCTTAGAGATTTTCATTTAGAGCTTTGGTTTTGCCTTGGAGGTGCAGGCCTGTTGCCATCCCCACAAGAAAAAACACTCAGATCGTGTAAGGTATCATTCAAAATGGTATTTCTTAACAAAACACTCCACAGACCTTATTTATGACAGAGCAAGCAAGTCACCCCTGACAGTCATTCAAGCTGTTGCAGGATTTCCTAACAAGAAAGCAACTCTATTCATAATTTCTGCTGTCAAAAAAGAAAGACATTCTCCACAGGATTTCTTGTGCCTTGTTCAAAGACAGGGCTTTACCAGCAGTGCTGAGTGGGAGCTGCCCACAGGCTCCTCCAGCACCACGCAAAGGCTGTGGTGGGGGAAGGTGTGTGGCATGGAGTGACATGGCACAGTGTGGCTCAGCACAGCCTGACCACCAGAGTGGCATGCAGCACCTGCCCAGCAGAGCTGTGGTGTGAATCACTGCCTCCTAAATGTGCAGTGGCCTCCCACTCAAAACTCCCACAATTACAATATTAAGTCATTTATAATGCTTCACCACTGCTGTGGTGGACAAGATGGGTACAGACAGAATGGACAACTTCTTAAAATGTCAAAACTTCAGTGGAACAGTTTCTTTCACCATATCCTGCTGTTTTACTGTCATTACCTCTTACTAGTTTTTTCTATTCCTCCTTTTGTCAGCCTTCCTGTTTTCCTGGTTTGGGGTTGGGGTTTTTTCTATTTTTCTAATTCCAATCTATCTATGATTTTATTATACATTATTTTTTCATTCTGTTTTTCTCAGTACAACAAAATATATTCTTCATCTCCCTTGCCTTTTAGTGCAGTGCCCTGTTATTTTTTTGATGTAGTTTCTTTAGAGGAAGTGGTCTGTCTTCCCATTTGTTTACATTACACTGGCCACAGTAGGGCACTTGGATAAAGTTACACTGAAATCAATAACCCTGTGCTATTTTGTTGCCTTTTACTTCCTCTGGACAAGTTAATATTTAACTTCAGCAAAAATTAATACTGAGGATTTTTTTTTTCTCCTTTTTCCCCTCAGTGTGTGTCCACTCAGTGTGTGTCCACTGCCAGGACTCCAGAAAAAGTGAATGGATCTGTGCCATTTTCTTTTCTATACTGTTGTGTTCCCAAGGTTTTCTTGGGCTTCCCTAACCACTTCACTACTTCACATCTAACACTGAATCCTCTGTCCCTTCTTACCATCTCCCTGCTATGTGGAAAAAAGCAAGTGCTTGTGCTAAGCAGAGTCTCATCACCTTCTGCTTTTCACAGCTTTTTTAAAGACATTTTTGGTCTCTAAGTTAATGTAGATAGTTTCAATTCGCCTAGAAGTCACTGTGTTTTGCAAGCCTCTGCTGATGTTCTCTGTCTAACAAAAAATGTATTGTGTGAACTTTCATAAAATACACTGTAAAGCCACAGGAATTAGATTGCAGCAGAGTCCCAAATCTGCCCAGCAGCTGGAATCCCTTATGGCAGAAATAATGTGATAATGTGAACTGAGCAGCTCTGAAACCAGGATTTGCAGGTTGAACTGCAGCACTGGAATCAATTCTGTGAAGAAAAATGCCAAGGGCCTCTTGACATATACTTAAGTGTTATTTGAGAGAGTTTTGTCCAACAGCCTAATCCTTTTTTTGCAGATTTTGATTTAACACCAAGTCTGAAAATTTATTCTACCATTTTTATTTTGTCATTTTTTAAATAAAGATAGAGAATCTTCTATCTAGTAACTAGAGATGTTTAAAAGACAGGGTAGTGAAGGTTGTTTTTCTTTTTTTCTCCAGCTGAGGTTTATTTGCGTAAGCCTTTTGAGGTTGATAAACTTTCCTGTCTGAAACTATGCAGGGTCGAGGCTCCTGTAACTTGCATTGCTTTGTTGTGTTTTCCTGACTTCTCCTGCCTGGCATTCTTCAGATGTCAATTCTTGAGACTTAACATCACTCTGAGCCACCCTTCCAGTTTAGCAGTGGGCCTCTGATATTGATTGGTTTGTACCACAACCTCAGAGAAAGATAAAAGGAATGTGGCATCAGACAAGCACAGTGACGCTTCCTCCTTAGCAGTTACAAAGTGTAAATAGCATGCAGTATCTGCACAGAGATCTGCAAACATCAGTGAAGATGTACACACTGGGCTGCATTTAAAATGTTTTCCCAAAGGGTTATTGGCATTATGTGCCTGATTCCCTATCTGAGATTACGCACAAAGCTATGTAAACCTCATGAACAGCCAGCACAGGAAATTACCAACTGCATGGGGCTGGCCAAGGCAGTGGAGGGTATGGAGAAGGGTTTGTCTTTAACCCCCTTGGAATTACAGAACTGCTGACTTCTTCAGAGAAGAGATCAAATTCTTGTGTAGACAGTGACATGTATTTCTCATTCTTTCAAAAAACGAGGTGTGTGCTGTTCTCACACAGGGAGGGGAAGAAAAGGAAAGCCTTCTGAGTGTGCTTACAGCATGTGTCTTTGTGCAGACTTTAAAACTAATCAGTTGCTGGGCTGTGCAGTATGGGCTGAGCCAGATGGGAGATGTGTAAATGCACATGTGAAGGATCAAAGATCAAAGACAAGATGGTGATGGAAACAAGATTCCTCTAACTTGAGGTGTGGTGGGGCATGGATGTAATTTTGAACATAACTATTCAGTGTACTACATTAGGTGCTTTCATTTCTTTTTAAGAATTGGCCTAGGCTAGCAGCATGAAATATTAATTGTATCATAGTCCTTTCCTACAGTTTTGGCAGTACCAAATATGGGAAAGAAAAGTTGAGCCAATGCTGTTAATGTTAAAAAATCATTTCATGGTCACTTTTTGTTGCTTATATTTTTTTCTTCCATTACCTTTGCCAACAAATTACACAGGGCACTCAGCAGAAACTGAAATAATTTTGGTAGTTATTTTTGCTTTTTTTCCTCAGCAATTAAAAAGTAGCACTTAACAAACATTAACCAAATACTGCTTTCTGCCAAAAGCCATTTATACTTCTATAATCCCAATGCCTTTATATAAATAATAATACCACCATTGATATATTCTGATGTACAAACTTTAAGACAAGATTTTCCTTGGGATTGTTAGACTATATATCAGTAAGTTCCCATCAAAGGTCTCTATCATGTGGTTTCTCAGTCTGAACTATTGTAAGTATCAGCTTCTGTCCAAAGAAGTGGCAAGCTACACAATCAAGCAAGTATCTAGCCTTTCTTTCAGTTGTTTACAAAAGTACTTTACAAGTCCAGACATACAGACCTTCTGGAGCAAGATGGAGTACACATTAAAATAATTACACAAAACAGAATTGCTTTCCTACAGTTCATTATCACAGCTGCTGTGATGAAGTAGCAACTTCATCATAATAGCTACTAAACAATATTTAAGTAGCCAAAAGCCAAATACCTTCTTAGAGACATATATAGAAGATTGATTTGTTTGTGCAGATTCTTCTTTGTGTCCAAAGTGAAATTTGTACAAGTGCAGACTCATTTTCCTTCTAACTGCACTCCAGGAAAAAGTGAGGAAATATTTCCTAACATCCCGTTGTTGTATCTCACAAATGGATTAGTTTGTGACTTCATTTGGTGGTGTGAGCAAAGCCAGATGGTGGTTACAACAGAACCAGAAAGTGCTAAGTGTTTTCAGTGTTCAAAAAACCCCTGCTATTCTCAGCCTCATCTGAGCTATGTGAGCCTCTGAAATGTGATTGCCAGTAATAGGGAGATAGCATCACATTACACCAGGTAGCAAGCACCCTGGCCCTCTCAGAGTGAAACTGTCATTCATGTAAGCAATCATTTGACCAAATTTAATCCCAGACAGATATGGCAGTATTCTTGTGAAAGGAATACTGAGTTAAAAATAAGACAACAGATGAAAACCAATATGCTGGGACTTTGTGGGGACTGATACTTGTGGGGTGACAAAGTGGATATCTGCAACATGGGAAAATGAGTTACAACAAACCTCTGGTATTACATATTATTTAAAACATTTGGTTCATAAGTAGTAGGTTATCTGACTCTGGAAATATTTTTCTTCAGCTCTTACTTCTCTGGAGTGGTTTTGTAACTGCATAACTACTGGAAGAATATAGGAAAACAGTTATATGGAATGATGTGGAGTGCAGCAGATCTCCAGACTCAACCCCCTGCTCAAAACAGGCTTAGCTGTGGGGTCAGACATGATTGCTCAGGGCTTTGTGTCACTGGGGTTTGAAGTCCATGAAGGACAGAGATGGTACAGCTTCCCCAGATAGCTTGTCCCAGTGTTTAGTTACTCTGCCATGGAAATTCCTGACGCCTGCTTTCTCTAGCTGAAAATTCTCCTGTTTCTAGTTGTGCAACTATTGTAGAAAAATCCTAGCCCCTGGTAACCTCCCTGTAGACAGAGCAGACACCTCGAAGCTGCCCTTCTCCAGTCCAGCTACTGCCTTTCCTCACAGTGTCTGCTGAAGTCTTACTCATGTACAACCAGGGCAGCATCATCCACTGCTCTTGCCTCATCCACAAACCAAATCATTTTGTCGTAGATGATAATCAGATCAGGCATCACTTAGCCAGTCTCCATCTTCTGTCTTGTGTGCTTGTACTTGCCTAAGGGTTCTTGCTTCACAGATGCTTTCCCCAGGAGCTGAAAATGAGACAATCAGCCTGTAGTTCCTCAGATTGTTCCATTTGCCCTTCCTTTAGATGGGTACAACCTCTGTTTTACCTTGGCCATTTGGGGCCTTCTCCAGTCTCTATGATTCAACAGAGCTGAAGGAGAACAGCCTTTTAAGGATACTGGACAGCATCCTCAGCACCCAAGGGCACGCAGACCAGCTGGGCTTGCAGGCACAGGCAGGTTGACAGCTCACTTGAAAGCCACCAAGTACCTCATCATCTGTCACTAAATCAGTGCCCTCCCTTGAGCAGCTGGTTCAAATATGCTTTTTAACCTCCACTGGCTGTAAAGCAACTGGTGACTGTAGCATCTTGGAAAGAGCTATGTGAAGTATTCTGATATTTTGATTGTCATTCTGTTCTGCTCTGACTGTCTCTTTCTTTTCAGTGTTTTCTGCTCTTAGCATACTTCCAATTTTTTGAGACTGCTCCAGTCTGTGTCATTCATCTTAGGATTGTGAAAGTAGCCTTGTGGAGGATTTTCCCACATTTAAAAAAATTGCTATGTGTGACTATTTTAATGCTAGAAAGATGCCCAGTTGATGGAAATAGGTTTGTGTTCTCATGGTTTCATCCAAATTAACTGAAGTACATTAATTACATGGCTGCATTGCCATTTGGATACATTAATAGGTAAAAGCAATGTGACTTCAAAAATAAAACCCTAGCAGAATGTAGGTTGCCAAATAAAAGGCAGACATGCAAAAGCAATTATTCTTAAGAGGGTTTGAGATGCTGAATTTACTAAAAAATTAAGCTAAAAAATAGCTACCAAGTTGAGAAAGAGTCACCCCTCACATGCTAGATCTAATTAATCTGAAACTAGTTTCCCTGAAACTTCACTTTGTACCTTGGCCAGCAGAAATAATGTTTAGAAGGTCTCAGTGTTTCTTTCACAAGTGCCCTCTCTTCACAGATCATGGCAGGAGGAGAAAAGAAGGTAGGAAACTCTGAAGGAGGCAAGGGTGGGAGAAGTCTTGTGTTTTAAGGAAGGAGAAAGCCCACAAGACTGGAGATACTGAGACTGGAGGAACAGACCTCCTTCTCTGTGCCCTTAGTTACACAAGCAGGCACAAATGTTTAAAAACCAGCAAAGGAAAATGCTTTGAGTAATTGCTGTGAAAACAAAGTGGAGTTTCTCTTTGGCTCTTCTGATTTTGGTCATTTGAAGAGAACAAGAGCTCTCCAAAGGTCTGTTGCCCTAGGGAGCAGGGACATTATCTCAGTGAAATATTTTGTTTGCAGGGTTTCCTGGCATAGCAGCACTTTGAATCAAATTTAGTGGGGAGGGAGGAAGAAGAAAGGGAGGGAAGAGTACGTGTGGTACTTGTATTTTGCCTTCTATTAGAAGTGCTTGAAGAAAATATAAATTAATTGTGTAGTCTGGATATTTATTTTTTCATTGCTCTCTCATTGCTGTCTCGTTGTTGAGGATTTATATATCTCACAGGCAGCAGCTGCTCAGTGCTACAGTGCCACAGGCACAGCAGAAAGAATAAATGCTTTTGGTTTCATTGTCACAATTTAGGTTCACCTGGGTTTGCTCTGGTGTAAAAGCAAATCCCCTGTAGCAACAGGAATTGAATGTACCAGGATGCAAGGCTTACATGGCTTATCATATGTTAACTCTTAAGAGCACCTCCTTGTTCTGCATGCCCAGCAAAGACATGCCATGTGGGTAACATCACTGCTTGGTATGTTGATAAAAACAGGTTTGCTATTTCTGCAGAACTTGAAAAGGCTTAAAGGGAGGCTTGGACTAGCTCAAAATTAAGGTCAACAGCATTTCAACTCCTGCTTGTAGATACAGCATTACAAAATCATCTTAATAATCTAGTGGTTCAAAGGGTTCATGCTGCCTAGTGAAAGCAGCATGTTTAATTAACAACAGTCTGTTGTTAAATGAGATTATGAGCATTACCTACAGACCTGTGATGTGCACTCTTCCAGTACATTTTCCGTACTAACATGATTTCACATCAACACTTGGGGAATCTCTATTTCCAGCATAACTAATGCAATTCACACAGCTCTTGCCAAAATATACTAACGACTCACTCATAACCGTCGATGGCTGAGCCACAATTTTCACTTTCCCTATCACACAGCAGTCAGTAAATTACACTTTGAAGCCTTATGACCATTTCTGCCCCCCACCCCCATGTATACTGAAGGCAAGTTGTCTGAAAGGAAAACAGATAAAGGGTTTTGATTGTAGACAAACTAACTTAATCAAAGATACCGAAGATTTTAGTAAACATTTTCTGCTAAAAGATTCCTGTAATATTAATTCCAGAAAAAGGAAGGGGGTAAAAAAAAAGGTGGAAAAAAAAGGACTAGGGGCAGGGAGGAAGGGGGAACCAAGAAGAAAAAAAGTCCAAACTCTTATCTGTATGCAAAGAACATATGCAAAAGTGACTCATTTCAGCCATAAAACAGAAGAATTAGGATACATATTCCAGAAAGACATAGAAACGTTGAAATAACTTAAAATATAGGATTAGTTAGATTCTTAAAAACCTGAGTAAGTATATCTGTAAAATATATGATTGCTTGATTTCAAATAAAAAATAATCTAAATGTTATTGCTTTCCATGTCTGTTAAGGCATCTGGAAGGCTGTTGTCTGTCAAAAGCAGGTTACTGTTAATTTATCACACTGTAGTCTAGGGCATTAAAATGCACTAAATTGATCCATTGAAAAGAAGATAATTTGAAAACTGTGGAAACATACCTAGATTACTGAAAAGTTAAGCTAACAATGAATGGTATTGCTATCTGGAATTTGGAAGCCATTTACATTGCAAAATTTTCCTTATTTAAGTTGACTGAAGAGGTACTCCCTACAATATTAGCTCTTCTAGTTATTCCATGACTAAAAGAAAGCCACCACTATCAATTTCAATAAAAGAAGATAGAAATCTAAAAAGTGAAGTAATGTTGCAGAAGTTATATTAAATCTTGTTTATACTTTTAATGACTGCTACAGCAATTCAGAGCTGGCAACAGTGATGAATCTGGAGGGATTAAATCCTCCTGATCAGCATAGTACATGTATGTTGAAGCATATGACCTCTTACTTAATTTTTATCTTGTACTGCATTCATGTTATGACCTCGGTCAATTTTTAATTGTCAGACCACTTGAAAATGCACCAAGTAATGGTGATCTTACTGGTGACCTTGAATATAACTGCAGTGTTGTAGGTTTTCTGTCATTTTTTTCTTGTGCTCGATAGGAAGGAGCAAGAGCCAAACACATGCTCCCTTGTCAAACCAAACCTCAGGCAGGCAAGAGATAAAAGCACAAGTATTAGGTTTCTGGGATCAAATCACCCTTTGATCCTAAAGGCTTTCAGCCTGGTGATCCTTAGTGTTACAGGATACTTAGTGTTACCACAGTTATCATCAGTAAACCAAGTAAACTGTTGTTGTTGTTATTATTAATGCCACTCAAAATGCTTATCTGTTAAGTGGGGACTGAACTAGAGCAGTGTCTTCAATGCACTGAGCTCTTTTAGAAAGCTCTGCTATGGAAAATTAAATTATGTTAGGGGACTTTAAGTAGCATACATGGTACTTCAGCAACAATTTCAGTGGCTACTCATTGCTTCCCAGCAATGGTGGTCAGCTGAACTGAGAAATTGAACCACAGGAAAAAATTAAAAAGAAAGAGAGAGGGGAAAAAAAAAAAAAGGGTTATTTGGTAGGCAGAATGCAAACCAGTTTCCCTCCTAGTTGCCCACAGCATGATAGGATCATGGTGTGAAGGCTGGTGTAAGCTGGGTATGTGACTTCTAACAGAGCAGGGTGACTGCTCTCTACTCAGTTTTAGAGAGGGTTTTAGAGGGTTTTTTTGTAGTTCACTTTTCCCAGAAGAAATTCTTCCTTATCTTATGGCAAATGTATCCTAAACAGCTATGCTCTCTTATTCTTCTGTACAGAAGATACAGTGAGCATACACAGGCTCTCTCTTGACTCCATCTAAACACTAATATCTGAAGCATCTAATCAAGCAGCATCTTCACTACCTGTAGTAGCAGTACTATTAACAACAGAAATACAAACAGGGTATTACACAAATGACTAAGTACAAAGCAGGCTAAAGAGGTAGGGTAAAGATGCTCTAACTGACAAGTAAATTTCAAGCAACTGAGTTCAGTAGTCCATCCGCTGCACAGAGTATTTTATTTTTGCCATCACTTTTTCACTCTTTTTGAACGAGCAGTTTTGGTATCATAGAAGATATTCATGTAGATTGTCTTTAGGTGCAAATTCTTAAAAACTGCTTTCTGCTAAAAATTACTTCCTGGAAATTCCCAGAACTATATGCAGTGAATTTTGTATAAAGGTGGTAAAGCACAACTTTCTTCAAGAGCATTCTTGTAGAAAAGTCAGAGGGTGGGGAAGACAGGGTATTTCCCTCAACTGCCTTAGCTCACAGGCTTTAATTACTTGTTAATGTGTAAGTCTCTGAAGACTCCCTAAATAACTTTCAGGTGGTTCTGAAGGCAGAGACGGGCAAAAACAGGCTCCATTTCAGATTAAACTGCTTGCCTCCCTAGCTGTTTGCATGATCAACAGTAAGCAGTCCTTTATGTTGATGTCTAAGTAGGAGAAACTTCAGAACAAACTGCCTTTGTAAGAAACACATGCTGCAATTACAGCAACACTTCACAAATAAAAAAAATTTAGTCTGTTTTGCCATTTGCTAAAACTTGTAATGAATTCCACTGCCATCTCAGGAATGAGACAGCTGGCAGTAACTACTCAAGACAAACCTGAATTGATAGGAAATAATATCATCCCTCACAGTGTCCTCTTCTTTCACCCCCAAGCTTCTGTGCCACACTGCAGCAGCTAAACTAAGCAATGGTCTAACTGGAATTAAAATCAGATGAACAAGTTAAACCTAAACAAACACAGACACATGAACAAATGGCCATGTGGAGGTAAGCTAGGGCTTATCTAAGCTGCAGCTTCAGTCATGTATGGAAAACTATAGCAAAAACATCTTTGGCCTTCATTTAGGATCTATTTGTGGTATTTTCAGAGGGGACTTAAATTGTAGGAAGAGACAATATCATTTAAAAAAATAATTTTATTTTTTCCATACTTAGTGTTAAAATAATCTGGAAAGCAAGTTGAGCTTGACAGAAAGCAGAAACCAGCAGTTCCATCAGTAATATTTAGACACTACTGCAGTTCTTTAAGTTTTGAGAAACTTCAGTGATTTTGGATACAAAAACAAAACTCCCCATACAGTAAGAAATGTAAAATTACAAGTCTAAATCTCATCAGGCACAAAACTGAAGTTTCCCTGAGAAGATGTAAATACAAACTAGTGTATAAGCTTTGTATCACAATATCAGGGTGCTTTAGGAATACAAAAGATTTGAATTCTTTAATACTCCATGCTGAAGACAAAATTTTCAGGAGGATTAAGGAATTACATGTAACAGAACTGCAGCAAACAGATCTAAGTAAAATGGTAACAGCTGGCTTTGCATATCCCCTTTTGCATAGCTTTTAGATAATTTCTAATGTTATATTCCTGAGATCTTTTAGTATTCAGTATGAAGTGCAGTCCAGCTGCTTTGTATCCCACCCCTTCATCTTTCTCTTCCAGCTAGCATTACATTCATGGAAAAAAAAAAAAAGAGAATAACCATGAACAACATGCATTTTCTATGCCTTAAAAAACAGTTTAGCCAAAGGAAGTCCATTAAATATACCTTCTAGATAATAAATATTCAAAATAGTTGGCTTTCCAAAAACTGCTGTCTGATTTTGTAACTAAACCTCAGTGTGCCACAAGGCATACTTGACACATGTCTTTTCTCCCCCTCGTCCAGGGTCAAGGCAGGGCATGAGCACCACCACACCAACATGGTGAGAGTCATTATACCCATTATCAGCACCACCACGATTGATCGCTGTGACACGTTAAAGTACGTTGCAGTAGAATATTTGTACCTATGTTTCCCAACAGGAGCACACATTTCAGTTCTTTTGCAGATACAGAGCTTTGTGCCGCAAATACTCTTCCAAGCATTTCACTGCAAAAGGGTCGACATCAGTGTCAAACTTATTAGCAAATAAGTGGTGGTTTCGTAGCATCCAGTTCAGGTCTCCTACTCCAAAAACACAGACAGAGCGAATGTGAACTCCACTGCATGGTGGGTAGGGTGCACCTTTGGACACGTCCCCTTCAAAGTACTGCCATTTGACAAACCTGGCCAGCGCGTTCATGTCAGACACGTCATACTTGTCACTGGAAGAAAACGCGCCTGGGACTTCAGGGATTCTCTGAATTGTTGCCCACAGGTACTCATCTGGGCTGTAAGTATCTTTTGCCCACTCAATGAACTTAAGTATTTTGCTGTCTTCTAGTACATATTCTACAAAGCTCCTGCTAACTACAAAATAGGCACTGCCAGAAAAAACTGGAGTACTGAGAGGTGGCAGTTGTTTGTCTATGCCCGTGTTCTTTATTTTACCATCAATAATCTCATGGTGTTTCTTCCACCGTACTTCTTTATAAACAGGCATTTTTTCTGTTTCCAAGCTGTTTTCCCCCTTAAGGGCTTTTAATTTCTCTACTATTTCGTGGTTGGTCTTTATAGGAAAGTCCATACCACACAGGTTTATTAGGTATTTCCAGTTTGAACTTCTTCTGTAGAGATCTTTCATGCAGTTAATGTCTGCCTGCACTCTGCTCCATGAAGCATATACCACACTCTCTAACTGGCTGGAAATAAAGACATTATCAAAACATGAGACTATTCCCTTCACAGCAGAAAAAAAGGATTCTGGAGACTTTTTGTCTACATGAATGCAGTAAAAATTCTGTGGAGCATAGATTGATCTTAAAAGTCTATCAAGCATCTCAATTTTGTGATAAACCACTATTGAGTAAGCAATTGGAAATTCTGCTTCTTCATTACTGAGAGGTTCCATAATGTATTTCCTAGCCTTGGTGAAGGAGGCACAGTCTGCAGTCATGTTAATATAATCATCTGTTGTTAGTCTGGGGCGTTTCTTAAATGACACTGATAATGTCTCAAGCTGTACCTTTTGTATTTCTTCTATATCCCCTGCAATAATCTTGGTGCAGTTAACATTGCTAATAGGGTCTTCTTTTGTTAGCTCCAGATGTCTCCGATTTAGGAAGTCTTCTTTCTGGTTAACTTTCAAAACTGAAATTATTACTAAAATGAGAGTTAGACCCAAGAAAAGCCTGAAGCGTGAGTTGTAGCAAAACCGTAATTTCCTCTTCAGCATTTCAAATACCAGGTAGCTTTGCAGGGCTAAAAAATAATGTCCTCTTCTCTGTTCATATGAGCTTCAACAACTTCAGAAAAAAAATTTGTTTCTCAGGAATTTGGCAAATTTTTTCAAGGAAATGGAAGGAAAAATCCTAAAACAAAATGGAATATGATAGTCATTGTTAGAGTAAAAGGTTTCTTAATAAAATAGTGATTAATAATTACATTCTTATTTAGTGACAGTAAAAAGCTTAATAGATCAGCCAAAAATATTCTGTTGAAAATTAAAAATTAACAAATAATTTTTTTATAGAAAAACACTGGAAGAATAATACCGTTTTCATGAACTTCCACAGTACTAACACTACAAACCGAAGTTCAATAAGAAAATAAGAGCTGATTCAGCTGCATCTAAAACAAAACTGAAGTCAGATACAATACTGAGAAGCAAGTATTTCTTGTTAATTCATGCTTTAGAGCTTGACAAGAATGTTTAACACCCGCTTCAGGGTTGACATAGATTTCTTTATCATTAAAACTTACCACTCACTTCCTGAATGGCAGTCATGCTTTAGTTCTCACTGGCAAAGAAGTCCCTGCAGCCTTTCAAGATCTTTATGTGAGACAGTCTCTTCAACATCCTTCATATGAGCTTAGAAACACCACCATGGAAGAGCTGATGAGAAGGGCAAGGAAAAAAAAAATTATTATAGCAGGGCACCTCAATTTTCAGAGTTGTGAGAAAAACTCTGAAAATATTGAAAAACGCTGAAATAGGTTTATAAGGTAAGAGCCAATACTTATGACCTGTATCTCAAGCTGATTTCTATCAAGTCACTGCAAGTGCACTAATCTAAGTACACAGCAGTGTTGCATTACCATCATTTAAACACACTTGTTTTAATTGTTCAGTAATTACTTATATGTGGAGGTATGCTGCAATTCTGGATTGCAGCAAGATTTCTAGCCAGTTTTATTTTCTACTTTACTAGTGCATAAGCACTAGATAATTTTTGTTTGTTAGTTCTGTTACTCTTTAAGCACCTTTTTTTCTGTTTCAGTACTCTGTGAACAGAATCACTGCAGTTGTGCAGCAGCTACAGCTGTAGCTGTTGAGAAAACTGCACTCTAGAACTGTGTTGCAAAACTGTGTCATTTTTTTTTTTAAGTACTATCTCATGCAGGTAAATTGATCAAGAACAGGATATCCTTAAATAACTTATATTGCTACTCAGATGGCACTTCTAATCACAAATTCACTGCCTAATAATTTAGTGCAGGTTTGAATTTCAAATCAGCCTCTAATTGCAAAAGCCCACAGTTTACAGAGAATGTCTTCCAAAACGTGAACTTGTAAGTTTATGAAATACAAATTATTTGAGAGATACAAGGCTTCTTACATTTTTACTACTTTCAAGAAAAGAGATAGCGCCTCAGAATAACTTTTTGAATAGCTCTAAGAATAACAGCTACTCAGAAAAACTGGAAAGAAACTCTGTTTAAGAAAATTAAGTGTGTATTTTACTGCTGTGTTTTGTCATACGTTGTTCAGCGTAAGAATTCCTTTTCCCCCCTATTTTCTTTAAGCCCGGTATCATTCTAAGTTTTAATTCCTAAACTGTGGCTCTTAAGCTGCTACTTGCAGATCTTAGAATAGGTGCATTTAAGAAACTGAGGCATGGCATCACAGTTTTTCCTTAGTAATGCTGCCCAGGGTGCACTACACGTTGGGTCCACCACTTTGCCCATGGCACTGCAAACTGACTGGGGGAAGCAGCAGGTGGGAGGAAGGCACTATGGAACGCTGCACAAATGTCTAGCACAGCTATGAGAATCAGGAAGTAGTATAGTCAAATATTTTGTATTTCAAGCTAACAGCAGACAGAGACCACAAACTAGACACAAATTTGTCACTAACAGCATCATATAAACGTTTTATTTACACTGAAGTGTACCTTGTTTTCAGAATTACAACTTTAAGTCTTTTATCCTGCATTTCTAATTCATTTTAAGGAAGGCAGACATTTGTTCACAGTGTATTCTTCATGTATAGCGAAGTCAAACTGGAAGAAAATTTAAAACTTAAGGAAAGTAGCCCAGTGAGCTAGCATGCAATTACAGCGGAAAGCACACAGAGGGAAATTTTAACGGGATCTTACACTTTGAATTAAAAAAAAAAATTTAAAAGGAAAATTCCAGAATTCTGTCTTTCAGTTTGCAACATGACATCGAACCCAACGACATAATTTAGAGTATGTTTTAACATGCTTTGTAAATTATCACACATTTTTGTACTTGACGTCCTTCTTGTTTTCACTAGTAGATCTAACCCTCCAAAAATAATATTCATCGCATACTAAAACTAACAAAGGAAGGAGACTAAATATGTGATAGTATCCACTGGATATCTATTTTCATAGGATGAAGCCTGTGATACTGCTTAACCTTCAATTACTGTATTCTGCCCACAAACTTAAAAATTAAGACATTTCTAGAGCTTAAAGTGTACTTCCAATACAGTTACATTTGTGATATTTTAGCTGATAGACTTTGGAATCCTTTCTTTAGGCCATTGGCACTATTATTTTATCCTATTCTTAGTTTTTATAGGAGCACTAGCATTGAGAAATAACACACACTCAACAAGATTACCAACCTGTCATTGTTCCAATGGAGAAAGACAGTCTTAATTGAAAGTGACCATGACAGCCTTCACCTTCTAAAATTTTCAAAGAATAAAGCTTGCTAAGAAGTCTTTCCTGCTCCCATTTCAGAATAAAACTTAGTTGAGTGTAGGATAAAGAATCCCATTCAGCAAGACCTTGTATACTCAGCTGGTGCAATTCCTCTATTGTTCAGAGCTCAGAATAATCAGACCCGGCATTTTCATTATACCAAAACAAGAGATCTGCAAACATTTACACATTACCATGGCTCTTATCTTTATGTGGAATTTTTTTCCCTGTAAATTTCTCCCACTGGCATGCTGCTTCCTCGGACCAATTTTAACAATAAGTTACTATTAGTTTATGCTCACAATTTCAAAGTCCTAAAATCTGATCATATCCCATTCACAAAAGCTGATCTTTACAGGGTAAGATTTGTTGCCTTACATCTAATCATACACCTAATACACTTACTGAGCCTAGAACACTCATTAATATAGTTTCAGACTGCATTCAGTTAAGCTTTTAACTGGTTATTAGTTTTTTAACTAATAACTAATAATTAGTTCTTTAGCTCTGCACAGCCTTAGCGTGCACACTAGAGAATTATCTCGTCAGAAGCACCACTCTGCACTATGGGAGAGGTGGAGGAAGGTTTGCAAAGCTATGGAGGAAATGCTTTATTTGGCAGCCTTCATCTTGCTCTCAACTGAGGTTCAGTTGCAGAATTTACATACCTGACCCAGTTCCTTTTATCACTGCTTTCTCCTCTAGTCAAACTCTGTATTTCTGAAGCAGTCATCATTAAAAGGGGAAACTTACAGCCGTTGCTGGTAGTTGGGGGAGTTAGCACAAAGGCTGAGTTAGCTGCCCACTTCCCTCTTTCCTGCCAAAATTATTCTTTATTGCTGTCTACAAACTGTATGTTATGACTAAACAAACCCAAGGTAATTTCAGCTTGATTTCTAGCAAAACCAAAATTCCATGAGAAACCTAGGTCTTCAAAACAAAAACCACTCCAAATCTCCAAAACAAAGGAAAAAAACCCCACCAAACAAAACACTTTTACAATAGTATACCACTGCTTGGAAGGAGACCAAGGTGAGGTTTTGTGCAGACAGGCTGGAATGGAGCTGCTGCTCCTACAAATGAGGATGCTTGTGAGGGTGCACAGCCAGCAGGGCACTGCTACTCCAGCAGCCAGGACACCAGCCTCTGGCCATGGGCACAGCACAAACTCTGCAGCTGCACCATGCCACTGCTCTGGCACCACCACGGGCTGCTGCTGGAAGAAGCAACCCCACTCCCATCTCTGGCACCCACACACTGGGCCAGGAGGAGTGCAACAACAGATCCAACCAGACGGCCTCTGGAGAGCTCTCCAGCCAGTGGGGCCACAAAGATGGATTTGCTGGGAAGTCATAACATTTTAGGAAGGCATATCCAGAATGCTTCAAAGCACACACATCCTGTAGTTACTACAATTACCATGCTTCCATTCAGATTCAGTTATGCAGAACATTCATTCTGATGAGGAAGTGATTTTCAAAGCAGTAAGCAGCTTGTATAAACACAAACATGCATAAACACAAAGACAGACTTGGTGGACTGCAGTGTCATCTGCAGAGATCTGCCAGACACAGAAGTCATTTACTCAGCTTTCCATGACACCAAGTAGCACAATCTTGAAAGTAGTATATAAATCAATCAAAGAACTCATATTTGTTCTGTAAGGTAGTGGTGAGTCTTGGGTCTTAGTGAAAATGAGAACTGGTCATAAGCTGCATAGTTGGCTTACCCTTAATTCTGAAACCATAAGCAGCAGGGTTTCATGTGGGCACAGTTGTCTGCAACTGAAAACACTCTGTAGTAGTACATACTTTTCCTTCAGAGGTACTCAGAAAAACAATAATAAAAGGAAAACACACTCCCTTTTTATAGGAAAAAATCCAACACATCTATAGTCCTTTGTCAACTTGGAAGACAGCTTTAAACAAAACTCCACAAGTGACTAGTACTGCTACATCCACCACTGCATGGAAATTAAATACTGAAAGTAGCTAAAAGTAGACAACTGTTTTTTCAGAGCTAAAAAAAACCAACGAAAATAAATTCAAACCTCCAGGTTATTTGAAGATATTATATTCCATTATTAGGAACCTAACACTCTTCAAATATTTCTGTTTCAAAAAATGAGTAACACTCACATGAACATACACTCTGTGTAGATTGTAAATTGAAAAAGCAGTCAGTTTTACTAGCCTTTCTAGTACTCTCTTATACTACTGTATCACATAAACCTTCTGCAGAACAGTTCAAAGCCTTATTACTATTTCCAATCTTGTCCGTCCTTAGAGGCCCCACAGACAGAGCTAACAGTATGGAATTTCAACTAAGGAGAGCAAAGATGTTAAGGCAAAGTCATTCAGTGACCAGTTACTACCTCAAGAAGCCTGTGAGTCTTAGTATGGACAAAAAGATAGGTTTTACCTTAAGATTATTAATACTGAAAGTACGAAACACAAAACAAAAAATAATGAAATCTTTAAACTAATGTTGGCCAATTTAATACGCGGTAGAACTGCCCAGTGTTCCTCAAGGTAATCTGTACACTTTGGCTACTTCAAGGTAAAACACACACCTATTTTTTTCACATTATTCTAAAGTAGGACCTATAATCACAGGAAGAGAGCAGCTGCTGCACTCCTCATGCCCACATAAAAAATTTTGTTCATTGCTGCCTTGTGACAATGCTGTATTTCACTGTCAGGAAAGGTAATCTATAAAACCAGAAGGAAGGCAGAAAGAAGATGTCAAATTTTTGAGTACTGGGATCCCTCTTCAAGCACAACATAGAAAATATTCTGTGATTTTCTTTAGCCCTATGGAGAAGCCAGCATTTTAAAGTTATATAACAGTTATAGTTCATCAGTGAGCTAAAGAATCATCAGTGAACTTCCTGAGATATTCTATCAGTTTTCCAAGGTGAGGTTTCTGTTTGTTTCATTAAGTTCCTCTAACAGCACCACAATTATCCTATGTATAATAATGCTGCACATTGCAAAAAGTGGTGTCTCTGGAGTTATGAAGTTAACCTAACCCTGGAAGTTACTTCACTTGTACTACTGGGTAGGATAACATTTCTGTGGCACTACAGTTTTTTGCCTTTTCTAAGACAGAATTCTAGGTAGATAGTTAGGTGTTTTTTTCCAGTTTCAGGAGCTTATGGACCATAAGTAAAGGGAGAACTTTTGAATTATGTTGAAATCCAAAGCAAAACTAAGAGGGATTCTTAAAAAACCGAAATTAACTCTTTTAATAAGACTAGCAGTGGGTTTTCAAATGTGGAAACAAAACTGCAGAGCAGGATTTTGCTCAGTAAACATAGTATTTTCTGCAAATAGACTGTAAATCTTCAGCTTGTAAGTTTGCCTTGCATTTGGTTTATGTCAGAAAAAAAAAGGCAGACTTGGCAAAGGTATTCATCAGGGTTTTCAGCAACTTTTGGCTCTTCTGCCTCAGGAAGTAAGTATTACCCCAGATAGTTCAGATTTTGTAGGAAAGGCATTATGCTGGTAACTGGTATACACTATATACAGAGCTAATCGTTGAGGGGAGAAAATACTTTTTTTGTATACACCTACTTTCAAAAGCAATCTAAGTGATCTCCAACTTGAGCTACAAATACTGCACTATTTTTCACAGATTTTCAAGTTGCAAGACAGAAAAGCTAGATTTGTCCCCTCACCTCTCACTACCATTTCTGACTCTCATTCTTGCCAGCTCTGTGGTCAAATACCTCATATTCCATTAAAAATTAAATTTAAAATAGCAGACTCCAAAATGGCAATTCCCTCCTGCTGCCACTTCTCCTCTTTCCCACAAAGAAGTCCACTTTTCAGAGTAACGCTGAAAGAAGGCACAGTGCCAGAGCATATAACTGAGTCTCCTGTCAGCCTACTTTTTTAGTTCTCTCACCCAACCTGGGCCACAAAAAAACCCCAAAAACCTGTTTACAATCTTCTA
>VZRH01001490.1:85966-105262 GCA_013397555.1 Urocynchramus pylzowi | reverse complement strand
GGCTGGGTGGGAGCAGCAGCCGCGCCCGGGGCAGCGGGGAGCGGGGGGCCGGTGCTCCTGCGGCGGCACCGCGCAGCCCGGGGCTCGCCTGCTGCTGCCTGTGGGCTTGGAGGAGCTCCGTGAGGGAACTTCGAGAGGCGGATGGGAGGGTGGGATGGAAGGGGAGCAGACCTGGCTGGGAAGCGGTGCACCAAACTTGCAGCGGGGAAGAGTAACACGTGTCTAGGCAGAGCGTGAAAAAGACTCAGATTTCTTGTTCCCTTTGTCACTTCAAATATCTGTCGGACATAGTCCGCGGGATTTGGAGAGCTGTGAAAGATGGAGGTGGAGCTTACGGGCAAGCCCCTTACTATTTGAGCAAAGTACTTTGAAAGAAAACAGAAAATTAAATTTCAAGGAAACAGAAAGTTCAAAGAGAGCTTGTGCCTCATTATAAAACCCCAAGTACTGCAGCCTGCAGCAGCTTGAACAGTGCTTACAGAATTCCCCAAAAATCCTTGCACATCAGCATTATCTGGTGTGCAGCTTGATGTGGCAGCTGGAGGCACACTTAATGGGCTCTTCCTGGCCATTTCTCATCCCAGTCGTGAGATTGTACTGAGAGGTCTTGCATCTGCACTGATCAAGAGACTGGAATCTAACAAGAAAATGAGATTAGCTTTCAAGGCTCTTGCTGGAACACACTGCCAGCAGAAGAAGGAATTGTCTCCACACATCAGATCCATCCACATAGCTCAGACAGCTTATTTTAGGAATGGACTGCAAGATGTCAAATTTTCATCATCATGTTGTCAAGATGATGTTATAACTAAATAAATAAATAAATAAATAAATAAATAAATAAATAAATAAATAAATAAATAAATAAATAAATAAATAAATAAATAAATAAATAAATAAATAAATAAATAAATGTTCTCCATTTTTCCCCTTTTCCTGACAGATGGGGGGGTGAGGTGGAAGATGGTTTTCTAGTGTGTCTATTATTTATAGGGGTGAACTTCTTGTTCACTACTGATTGTTCACAGAGCACCATGCCAAAAAGGCCTTTTATCCATAAACCCAAAGGCTGGTAAGAGAAGTTTCTAGCAGGAGACAGAAATCTGGGGGAGTGGGCAAGATTTCCTATTAGTTTTCCCCATGAAGAGTAATGTTTTATGATTACTAATGATTTGTGATTATAGACAGTGACTGTGTCTTGTTTGTCTTCCATTTAAATGAGAAAAATAAATCATAATGTAAATTTAAGTATTTGTTCTCTTGCTAAACTGCCTGAAAAAGATCACAGTATTGCAATTGCCGTACAAGCAGTAGAGCTGAACACCAGTATTCTTAAGAGAATGAATTGGGTAAGCTTTAGGGGCAGATGTTTGCTCTCACTGTTTTCCATCCACCCTGCCCTAATTCCTTACAAAGCTGCAGATGCAGAGATGTCTGATGCAAAGTCACCAACTAGAGTTGATATATACTGGTGCACTAACAAAGTACTGTCTAACAAGTACTTCCTGTGGAGAGAAAATAAAAAGGCATTAAAGTCATTGCTGCATGTAATTATTTCAGGTAGAGGACTGCAGTTAAGAAGTCTGTTATTCTCTAACTTTGGCACAAGTGAATAATGGAGTTCTCTATACACTGACATAATTACAGAGGTTGTGATCCTTGGCTGACCATGCTGGCAGAGACCCATCATGTTTTTGGTGCAGTTTTGTGACATTTCAAGGACTGTGTTTCACTTATGTTTCCATTCGTGGATAGTTTTTGTTAGCTCTTCCTGAAAAAAAAGGATGAAATGGGTTTGTGCCTGGTTTTTACTCTTCTAACCTTGAGTCTGGGATAGGAAGATGACAGGGTCCCCAAGCTGCACTTTCTGCCATGTGACAGGCCAGTGACAGATGTGACTGTATGGCAGCTGTAAAACAAAAGAAAAAAGTTATGTTGTTCACAATTTTGGAATTACTAACAGACAAAACAATAGAAAAAGTGGAACTTAGAGGCAAAAAAAAGACAAAAGTGAACAAAAAGCAAATACGGGAAATTTAAACTACATAAATGATTTTTTGCTGTGAATTTTGATTGGTTTGAATGAAATCAGTTTGTACATGAATATTTGATTGATGAGGTAAGACTAACAACCCAGTGAGAACAAGTACATGCAAACATCATTGAGAAAGTTTCAAAAATAGTTTTCTGTGCATGGCTAAACTTATGGTGCTGGAGAATACAGCTTAAATGTATTTATGCTATGTAAAAAGTTTAAGTGGTAGAGAATTTTTTAAATCTCACACTTACTGCTAATTCTTGCAATTTTACTAGTTTTAAGGCAGTAAAGTTTCCTTTTTCTGAAAAGTCAGACAGTAATGTTGCATTTTGTAATAAGACCTTCCCTACTAACCTTTGTAAAAAATGACTTGTCTTAATTTTTCTGTCATGTAAGTGTAACCCAAATATCTATTTCTTCTGATAATTCAGATCTAACATTAGAAAGATGGAAGGTCCTAATATCTATCCTCAGACAGACAGAGGATCCTAACCTCAATTCTGAATCCTGCTAGGGCTTGAAGGTTTCTTCATAAAGAGAGTGTGACCATACTGCATTAGCCTTCTCTAAAGAAAGAGTTGCTCCAATCCAGAAATTTTTATTATCTTCTCCATAAACATCCCTAGCAACATTTATCTTTGTTGTAAAGTTTATGAGACTTAATGTTCTTGTCCTAGATTCCCAATTCTGCTTTGCTCTCTACCTGAGTAGAGGAAAAAAGTAATCTTCAATTTGCAGATGAACTCTTGAAGGCTGAGCCTCCACCTAAATCGGGGGTGGGGGTGGAGTGTGCCAAAAATGCAAACACCATGTGCTGAATTAAAAGGTCCAAAGAAGATGATTGCAGCTGCCAAAACCATTTTAACACAAAATATTATCTGACAGAAGGAAGACACCTCAACCCATTTTTGAAAATAAAGAAAAGCATGTCTAAAGCACATTGTAGTGTGCTTCTCTTTGGAACAAAATGTCTACTGATGTGGGTCAGTATTAATTTGTAGGGACAAGAGTGGCTCATGCCTAAAGTTCATTAGGGAAAGTCATGTTTTCTTCCTCAGACTGTGTAATACATATTGAAAATACTATTTCACTTTACCTGTTGTGTGTTTACAAAGAATTCTGATACTGTTTGAGAGGCAAATTTTTCAGGTAAGTTAAAGTAAGTTTAATATATGAGTAGACTATGTCAGTACTGCATGATCAAGGACATGCTAGGACAAATTTCTTCCAAGACACTGGCTGGCAGTTAGTACTAATTACTGAAGCAAAAATAATATGGAATGGATTGCAACCCTGAGTAGCCAAAATTACTGTAAAACATACATTGGGTAAAATAGGGGCCTCTTGTCCTACCACTGTGGTGGGTTTGACCTTGGCTTGTTGCCAGATGCCTACCCAGTAAGAGTTACTGAAAATAAGATGGAAAAGCTCATGGATTGGAATAAAGCCAGCGAGATTACTCACCTGTTACCATCATGGTCAAAACAGACTCAACTTGGGGAAGATTAATTTACTGTCAATTAAAAATAGAGTGCAATGGTGAGAGAAAAAAAAAAGGACAAAACTAAAACCACTTTCCCCTTAGTCACTCTGGCTTCTTCTCAGTTTCAACTTCACCCCTTCATTTCTGACTCTTCCTCTTCTTCCCTCCTGAGTGCGGCAGGGGCGTGAAGAATGATGATTGTTATTGTCATTGTCCCACAACTGCCCCTGTCTGCCAGTCCTTCATCCTGGTGCTGTTTTTCCCTTTCATGTCCTTCTCAAACTGCTCTAGTGTGGGTCGTTTCAATGGGCTGCTGTCCTTCAGGAACAGACTGCTCCAGCATGGGCTCCTCCTCCAGGTAGCTGCTCCTGCCAGGAGCCTCCTCCTGAATGAGCTTTCTACTCCTACAGCTTTCTTCAAAACACACACCCAGCTGCTCCTTGTGAGATCTTCCATGGGCTTCAAGTGGTTATCTGTTCAACTGTGGCCATCCATGGGGTGCAGGAGGACAACCTTCTCCACTGTGCTCTTCTCCAGGGCCTGCAGAGAAACCTCTGCTCCATCATCTGAAGCACTTCCTCCCCCTCCTTCATTGCTGGCACTGGTGTCCATGGGGCTATTTTTTTCCATATTTTTCTCACTCTTTTCTTTCACAGCTGCTGTAGAGTGGTTGAAATAATGTTATTTGAAATATGATATTTGAAATATGTTAAAATATTAACATATTTCTGAAATATGTTGTCACAGGGGTTCCACCAGTGCCACTGACCAGGTTCAGTGTTGAATAGCAGTGGGTCTATCTTGGAACTGTCTGGAACAAGCTGTGTCACTTTCGTGGCATCCCCTGAATTGTTCTTGCAGAGGCCTCCCACCTCACCCCACCACATTTGCCCAATAAACCACATTGAACCACTTAAATTATTTTTTGTTACTCTGATCCAGTTAAGAAGTATGACTTGCTGATTTCACTGAAAAGACAAGAAGCAAGCCTGATGCTACCATGTCTGTTGGGGGAATGATGATTGTTGCTGTCATTGTCATTGTCCCATAACTGCTTCTCCTGCTGACTGCTTTGGCAAGAGTGGTGAAAGCTCAGCCTGGTGTAGCCTGGCAAAGACAATATTTCTACCAGAAGGAGAACCAGTCAAGGGCCTCCTAAGACACTAACAAGTGAGAAAAACTTCAACCCTCTGAACTATTTCAAATTTTATTTATGAAAATTATAATTTGTCTTAAAAAGTCCCCTCTCCCAAAGTTATAATAAATCAATACTGATATTATCTATATAACCATAAATAAATACATACATATAAGCAGATCTATGTGTATGTATATGTCAGGAATTCTGAACTAAAGTTTGAATTGATTTCACTTGTTGTCTACACTTTTGAGACATTCCACAAATTTCAGAGCTTGGTCTCACAATTCCTTACAGGTGGTCCAGCTGCAGACTTCTGAAAAGACCTGCAGACTGTGTATCCAGAGAGGTCTCCTCAAGCCCTTCCTTTGATTGTCTATTGACAGTTTCACAAGTCACCTTTCCCAGAGAAGTTTGTTTCATTTCTCCTTCTTCACTTTATTGAAGCTGATGCCTTGGGTTTTAGCTTTCAAATTTTTCAGATTCTGTGCTGCCTAGGTGTGTACCTCTGAACTTCATATTAAGTGTTAGTAAGTTCTCTTCACAAGGTAGGTAGACAAAACAATCCCTTTCCAGCTTGAGACCAAGGACAACTGTTTAAAGTTTCAGGCCCAAAAAGTGTAAACAACAGAGCACTGAAGATAGGAACAAGGAGGATGGAACTTCATAACCTGAAGCTATAATTAGGCAATTAACTCCAATATGCAAATGGACCAAAAAAAAAAAGAGTGAGACCTCATGGCTGGTTGTCCATTTTTGTGACCATCCTCTGGGTACATCTTGGGTGTAGCCCTGGCCAGGCTCTTGTACTGCCCAAGGTGTATCCTTTAAGGCCCTTCAGCAAATACCTGCTTTATTCCTTTAACTCTGTCTAGTCTCTGTTCCAGGTTCAGCCTCTCAAGGCATCAAAGCTGCTGTTACAGCTGAGTGGTGAGTTGATCTTGGCTGGATGCCAGCTGCCCACCAAAGCTGCTCCATAACTCCCTTTCCTTAGCTGAACAGGGGAGAGAAAAAAATATAACAAAAAGCTTGTGGGTCGAATAAGGGCAGGGAGACATTGCTCAGCAATTACTGTCACAGGCAAAACACACCCAACTTGAGGAAATAAATTTGTTACTGATCAAATCAAAGTAATGTCATGTTAATGAGAAATAAAACTAAATCTAAAAAACACCTTTCCCTTTACCTTCTTCCCATTATCAGTTTCACTCCTGATTTTCTCTATCTTCTCTCTGCAAGTGAGACAGGGGACAAGGAATGGAAGCTGTGGTCAGTTCATGTGTTGTTTCTGCCATTCCTTCCTACTCAGGGGGAGGATTCCTCACAGTCTTTCCCTGCTCCAGTGTGGGGTCCCTGCCATGGGAGACAGTCAACTTCTCCGTTGTGAGTTCTTCCACAACCTGCAGTTCTTTACAAACTGCCCCAGCTTAGGTCCCTTCCACAGAGTGCAGTCCTTCAGGAACGGACTGCTCCATCGTGGGCCACCTGTGGGCCACCCAGTCCTCCCAACAAACTTGCTCCAGTGTGGGCTTCTTTCCATGGGGTCACAGCCTCCTTCAGGCATCCACGTGCTCTGGTGTGGGATTCTCCATGGGCAGCATGCAGGTATTTGCTCCACCATGGACACCCAGGGGCTGCAGGGGCACAGCTCCTTCACTGTTGGTACAAGATCTATAGTTAGTATGATTTCATGCTATATTGTCTGCTATTGCTGCTTGTATACAGCAGAAAAAAAGAATATTGTATCAACCCTTCCCCCCCCCCGTATATCCAAACATAAATTTTAGCTTAGGACCATGAACCTAAAACTCCTTTAAATGTTATTTGTATGCAGAATAAGCCTCTTATCTTTACTTCGTTCTGTCTTTAGCATTAATCTTTCAACATCTACTCATCATTTCCCTGTATGGTTTTCCTTATGACATTTTGTGTGAATTCTGTAAAAAAGGCAGTATTTTTGTTATTTCTGGACTTTTTTTTCAGTTAGACTTTCACTGTATATTATCTATTGTGGGCTCCTTTTTTATAGCAGTGTTGCTCTACTGGCATCAGCTGAAAATTTTTCAAGATTTCAATTTTAAGGATTTTTTTACTAAAACTTGTTGTACAGGAAACAGAATGGCCTTCTCTGTCCCTCTGTGCAGTCAATCTCCATATAAAAGTACTGTATATGTGATTCCTGAGAAACTGCATGGAAGTATGAAATCTGAACACATGAATTTTCCAGTACTCCCATGGGAATTCTTTTGTATCATGTCAATTGTGGATAAAATTAATAGTCTGATATTTTCCATCACTGGACTAGGTGCTCCATTCCCATAGGAAATAATAAAATGTGTATTTCTAAGTGTTGAGAATTGTTAGGATTAATAGCCTTGCCTAGCACTTGAAGCTGAAGTAATTGAGACCTTAGGCTGCAGAACTCTCTGAGAGTAAACCTTTTGATAAGGCTAATGATGCAATCACAAAACTAGATGAAAGTGGCAGATGTAATCAGAATGAAGCTAGGAACCAAGGAAATATTTCTAAAGGGAACATGGTAATTTTTCAGACAAACGTCAGCCCAGCAACCAAAGTATAGCTGGGGTGTGTGGTCTGGAATGGGGGTCCCTCCTTGGACCACACAGCTCAAGCTCCTCTGTATGTCAGATAAAGAAACAAGTTATTTACTCAGCTGATTGGTGGCCTGTCCCCTTCAGGCAGGAACCTAGGGCTGAGCCTGTTGAGGTGGCATCTGCAAAATTCCTAACATGGACTAGGTGGCAGCTGCGTAATTCTAGCAACACAAGACTGCCTTTCACTTGTATACTTAGTAACTTGAATCTATAATAAGAATTGTCCCCTGGTATGTGATTCAGTTATTTCCTTTTTGGGACTTTACTGTAAGCTCATCAAAAGGTCATATAAACTGCACATTACCATAAATTACAATGAGTTTATTCATACAACTAGATACAGCTGCTTGTTGAGTAGTTCCTAGATAGTTCCTAGAGTGATGTATTCCAGCATAAGAGTGTAATTTCATTTTTATTAGGAATTTCATTGTTGCCCACAAGCTTTTGAAAATGTGTAAGTTCTTGGAAATGGAGAAATTTTATCAAAAGGTGGATATTGCTGGGATATGTATTTTATTGTACCTTTATACAATCTTTCACAGGGCCCTTTCCAAACTTGTCCTGTTGAATTTCTAGACTGCAGTTTCCAAATCTGCCTTGTTTCTTTATGTTCCCAGGAGGCAGTGGTTTGGTTATTGTTCTGCCCTGGAGGGTACATGTGGGGTCCTAATTACAGACTAGTCAGTTTATGTTCTGCATTTCACCACTCCTTTTCTTTTTTTGTTTTCTTAAGTTTAAATCTGGGTCTTATGTAAATATTTTATTCAGGTTTGCCTGTCTCATGTCTGTCACAGACAGATGCTGAACGAGAACTTCCCTAAGATTTTAAGACTGCCTGTAAAATTGAGGTCTCTTGTAAGAATTTCCTAAATTTCTTCTTCATATGTTATACCTTTTAACAGTTTCATACTTTCTAAGTCAAGAATACTTAGTACCTTTCCTTAGTACAGTCTAATGAACATGTAGTTTAATTTATGTATCAATTAGTAATGTAATTTCAATATCCAGGACAAAACAAGTTTCTTCATGTTGTAGTTTTACCCCAGCTGGGAACCAAACCCCATCTAACTGCTGGCTTACTTCCTTACAGCATGATAGGGGAGAGGATCAGAAGGGTAAAAGTGAGAAAATGGGTTGAGATAAGGACTTTTTAATAGGTAATACAAAAACTGTGCAGATAAGCAAAGCAAAACCAAGAATTTCTTCCCATGGGCAGGCAGGTGTTCAGCCATTCCCAGGAAAACAGGGCTCTGTCACTCATAAGAGTGACTTGAGAAAATCAAATGCCATCACTCCAAACATCGCCCCCTTTATTCTTCTTCTCTTAGGTTTATATGTTTAGCATGATGCCACATGAACTGTGGTATCCCTTGGGTCAGCTGGAGTTAGCTGTCTCAGATGTGTCCCCTTTCAACTCTTTGTGCCTGCCCAGCTGAATCCCTGGTGGGGTGAGGAGCAGAAAAGACCTTGACACTGTGTAAGTGCTGCTCATGAAAACATCCCTGAGCTGCCAACACTGCTTCCAGCACAAATCCAGAACACAGCACCATGCAAGCCAGTGTGAAGAAAAGACACACTTCTCACATTTCGGGGTTTTTTTCTGGCAGCTTCAGTAGATCTTCCTGAGGGACAAAATTCCTGATAGATCTCTCTGGGTTTTGTCCATTGGACCTTCTATTTCAGAGCCTTATATTATCATGTAGTACTCTGATAAACATAAATGGTGATGTTTTGTGGTAGAAGTAAATATTTTAAAAAAGGAAACAACAACAAAAAAGCAGTAAGTATTTATCTCTTGAGGATGAGTTACAGGTCTGAACCTTTTTAGAAAGAAAGGATTTAATTTCTTGTTATCAACACTGTACTTAGTCCTCAGTAGCAGCTCAGTTATCTTTAAAGCTCAAAAGAATGAAACTTTAGAAAAAATAGCAAAAATATGTTTCTAATGTAAACCAAGACAAAAGAGGACTCAGTGTATGGATTTTCTTGTATCTGTAGTTTCTGAATTAAATAGAGAGGGAAGTTATTTCTTCAGGGAAGTACTTTTAGGTTTACTGATTAAATGTTCTGCATAGATGTAGAGATTGCATTGCTGCAGTCATTGACATGTGTCCAAATCTTTTGCAACTTTTGCTTCTTGTAGCCACTTCCTGGGTAATATTTCAAGATATGATCAAGACAACTTATGGTCTGAACACAAAATATAGAAATATTAATTTAAATCAGTGATGTCCAATGTTGACAGTGTTGTTTCTTTGGCATACTGCTGCGGGCTTCTGTATGAAGTAGTGTATTGACAGACTATTCTGGGAAACTGGTCTACTGCTCTCACAAAAATAAAGACACAAGCATGTATCATTCATCCTATTTCTCCTTTTGTATACACATATGGCAAGAGCTGTGTTCAAAGAAAGAACTATTTTAAAAAATCTTCATTCCCCCCACAGCAAAATATTGCATTGCACATTTTAATTGTGAAGAGTCATAAAGCAGTAGATGGTTCATGCTGAACACACTAAGGATTTGGTAATAAAGCAAGTACATGCTATAGGATCTTTTTTGTGTCAGTCATGATTCTTCAGAAGTTGGTTCAGGATCAAAAGGTGATTGAATAAAAATCACTATATATAATACCAGATAATGCACAGGAAATAATTACTTCAACTTTGGAATTTATAAATAAAAATAATCTAATTCGTTTTTTATGTTATTTTTATGAATAAAAATCATAATTAGTTTTTTTTCCTACCATTTTGAAACTGAAAAATCCATATTCCTGGGAAACATGTGCATAACAAATAGCCCACAGGAGCAAAACTAATGTGGTTTCATTATAATGAAAAAAGTGAAAAGTGAGAAAGTGAAATATAAAGGGAGGCACTCCTGTACTTACCCCATTATTGTTCAATGATTTAAAAAAAATCTACTGTTTATTTAAACTAATCTACTGATTATTTATCTGAAATCACAATTAGCTTGATCTTTAAGTACCCTTATGTCAGTCGATGCAATCTTTTTGAATTTCAGTAAAGCTTTCAATGCTTTCTCCTAGTGGATCCTTCTGGACAAAATGTGCAGCCCACAGCTGGATAAACACATCATGGGATGGGTGAGCAACTGGGTCATGGGTCAGGCACAAAGGGTTACAGTGACTGGGGGGAGATCAGACTGGGGACCTGTCATTAGTGGGGTTCCACAGGGCCCCATCCTTGGCCCTCTGCTCCTTCAACATCTTCATAAATGACTTGGATGTAGAACTGGAAGGGATACTGAGCAAGTTCCCAGATGATACAAAACTGGTAGGAGGTGCTGACTCCCCCAAGGGCAAGGAGACCCTGCAGAAAGAGCTCAACCAATCAGGGGTGTGAGCAATCACCAACCATATAAAGCTCAACAAGAGAAAGTGCTGGATCCTTCATCTGGGATGGGACAACCCTGGGTGTATGGACAGACTGGGAAATGAGATGCTGGAAAGCAGGGCCATGGAAAGGGACCTGGGGGTCCTGGCAAGTTGAACAAGAGTCAGCAGTGCCCTGGCAGCCAGGAGGGCCAGCCCTGCCCTGAGGGGCATCAGGCACAGCATTGCCAGCTGGGCAAGGGAGGGGATTGTCCTGCTCTGCTCTGAGCTGGGGCAGCCTCACCTCGAGTACTGGGGGGTGGTTTGGGTGTTACAATATGAGAAAGGCATGAAACTGTTAGAGAATGTCCAAAGGAGGGTCACAGAGATGGTTGAAGGGCCTTGAGGGGAAGCTGTATGAGGAGCAGATGAGGTCACTTGGTCTGCTCAGCCTGGAGGAGACTTGAGGACAGATTTCATTGCAGTCTACAACTTCTTCCTGAGGGGAAGAGGAGGCATTCACTGATCTCTTCTCTGTGGACCCAAGGGAATGGCCTGAAGTTGTGTCAGGGGAGATTTAGGTTGGATAGAAAGAAAAGATTCTTCACCCAGAGGGTGGCTGGGCACTGGAACAGGCTCCCCAGGGAAATGGTCACAGCACCATGCTTTAAAAAATTTGCTTGTTTATTTGTTTCTAAATTCAACATTCTGGAATATTTTGAGTTGTTGATTGAGGAGTGATATGGAGAGTGAGGTGTCAGAAACGGGAGTGTGGTGAACTGGAAGACTAGACAAAGTGTAACGGCATTTGCTGATGCTGTGTGTTATTTCACAGCTTCTCAAAGATTTTTCAAAAGGTATCAAACTTCTGGTTCATTTGGTATTAAGTTAGCAAGTCTGCTGACAACACCAAGGTATGTGGTGCTGTCAACACACTGGAGGACAGGGATGCCATCCAGAGGGACTTTGATAGGCTTGAGAGGTGGGCCCATGCAAACCTTATGAAGTTTAACAAGGCCAAGCAGAATGTCCTGCACTTGGATCAAGGCAATTCTAAGCACAAACACATGCTGGGAGGAGAATGGATTGACAGCAGCCCGGAGAAGAACTTGGGTGTGTTTGCTGACAAGGAGCTTTAAGTGACATAGCCACATGTGCTTGCAGCCCAGAAAGCCAACTGTATCCTGGGCTACAACAGAGGCAGCACGGCCAGCAGGGCAAGGGGAGGGGATTCTGCCCCAATACTCTGCTCTTATGAGACCCCACTTGGAGTGCTGCATCCAGCTCTGGGGTCCCCAACATAAGGATCATTTGTAGCAAATGCAAGGTTGGGACACTTAGATGATCAAAGGGCTGCAGCACCTCTCCTGTGAATGACAGGCTGAGAGAGGTGGTGTTGATCAGGCTGGAGAAGAGAAGACTCTGGGAAGACCTAAGAGCAGCCTTTCAATTCCTAAAGCAGGCTTATGAAAAAGGGTGAGAGTGACTTAACAGGAATATTTAGTGATAGAATGGGGACTAATGGCTTTAAACTGTTGATATATATTAGATATAAGGAAGTAATTCCTTACTGTGAGGCTGCTGAGGTGCTGAAACCGGTTGCCCAGAGAAGCTGTGAATGCTTCATCCCTGTAAGTATTTAAAGCCAGGTTGGATGGGACTCTGAGTAATCTGGTCGAGTGGAAAGTGTTCCCTCCTATGCTGGGGGTTGAAATGAGAGGATTTTTAAGGTCCCTTCCAACCCAAACCATTTTATAAATCTAAGTTCTTTCACAAGGCAACAGATTCAGAAACTTACATACTAGTTTATAGGCCTACTATGGGCTGTGAACATTTATTAAATATTTGGCATAAAAACAAATGTGTGGATCAAAACAGATGTTTATACAGATTCTCTTCCATGACTTGATTTCTCCTTAAAAGAAGATGATAGTTTGCTCAGTTGCTTTTTTTTTTTTTTATATTCTTGGCATCAGATAAAACATTTTGAGTACTTTTGTGCCACTTCCTTACTTATCTACAGAGACAGTTAATGACAGTTAAAGTCACTTGTCTGATGTGAGAAAATACTATTTCTTCTCTGCTGTCAAGGAAGGAAGTAGAAGATTATTTAAACCACCCCAGGATATGGTGCCCTTTCTTACTCACTAGTAAATGTTTTGCAATATCTCAAAATATCTGTTCCGTGTTAGTACATTCTGGTTGCCAAGTATATGTGCAAGTACAGGGTTGACAGCATTCATGAATCTCTGGTTTATTTTTTAGGCAATGAAAGATTATATTAATCTTTTTATTAAATGTGTCTGATACTACAGTGATGATGGCTATGAAAAACTTTAGTTTTGAGGCTAATTAGTTCTGTTATGTAAAGCAGGCTCTACTGAATTTTCTGCTCAACCTGTTTTGTAGCATAAATTATGGGTTCCCACTGCTATTTCTTTGCCAAGGTAAACATTGTGGGGCAAAATGAGTGATCCATGTGCAGGAGGTAGGGATATTAATAATGTGGAAAAACTGGTTAGAACATCTCCTCATGAAGCTAGTACTGATTTAGATAACTTGTTTTGAACCTCTGCAGCTCAGGATACCCTTGAGAAAGTAAGTGGAATTGGAGATGTCCTAAAACAATTCTGAGCTTTGGGGTTTTGTTTGGTTTTATTTGGTTTGGATGGGAAGTTTTTTGTTGGTGGCTTTTTGGTTTTTTTTTTTTTTGATGGGTGGGGAGGAAAGAATGATTTTTAATTGTAACTCCCAATGAGAAAAATAAGTCTTTTTCATTGCGTTTGGATGCAGCTGAACTGGGAAAATTGAAGAAGCAGCACACAGCATTATATTTCCACAATATAATTGACTTAGCAGCAAACATACCAGCTGTGTTATTCAGACCAAGCCTTGTATTACTTCTGGAATTCTTCTTTGTACATGCCTTTTGTATTCATAGCTTTGGTGTGATTAGGAAAATGAGTAGGGCAGCACGCAGCTAGGCTTACTAGCAAGGACAAGTGACGGCACTCTGCCCACACTGAGGCAATTTTTGGGAGACTGATGCAGCCTTACTCTTCTGTCCTCAGCACTGTTGTGTCTGGCACAGGCTGCTTGCAGGACTGCTGGGATCGTGTGCACGGCAAATAGGATGGAGCCCAAAAATCAAGGAAATTATGGCTAACACTTTTCCTTTGCTGTTGTGCAAATACTTCCTGTGTTAAGAAAACTCAAGTTTGTGCTCAAATGGCACATTTGAAGAGAGAAGGATTTCTTTGCAGTGGCAGACATGAGTGATGATTAGGGCTATTTCTTCAACAGGCAATATTAAGAAGATTGCTATTGAAAGAGTGGTTGCCTTATACAGATGGCAGTGCTGTCGCAAATGCAGGTGTGCCTCGAACATGCATCAGGTATTGGTGGCATCAGGAGTATTACAAACTACAGGTTCCTTTTAGCAATGAGGAATTTTCATCAGAATCTTTCTTGTTTGCTCACCTGCTGCTTACTCTGTGATAAAGTCTGGAACAGCAAGCCCAGAGAAGGAAAGAAGTAAAAGATCTTAAAAATCTAATTAGCATGCAAGGAAAAACATTGTAGCTACTTCCTACATTACATCCCCCCTGCAATATCAGTTACTACAACAATAATTTGCATTTTCTGCTCTTTCTGATGATACTGCATAGGTGAAAAACTTTTATCCCTCATAGGCTGAAAACTAACAAAATCTCTTCTGTAAAGAGAATAGAGGTCAGTGCCTAAGCAGGGTATTCTTGGACATAAAAAAAGCAAATCTACCACTGGGGCAATACATCTCCTGTGGTTTTGAGAGGGTACTGTTCTTCATGGCATTTCCATGAATTAATTCAGTGGCCACTGGTTCAATCTTTTTATTCTTTATGTTGCTGTGAAACCAATTCCTGCAGAAAAGACAAACAGTTTTGACAAACTGATTTACTTTCTTTTGTAAAGTGTTCCCAAACTTAAGAAGCTTCATGAACATCAAATATCTCCTCCTTTTATCTCCATACTCATTCCCACTTGAGCTTATTCCCTTCTAACAGGCTTTTCCCTCTGAGTGATTGCCTTTTTCTGTAAACCTTTAGCATCTTTGTCTTCTATTCTTCCTCATGAAAAGCAGAAAATAAGAGCTAAGTCATATTAAGTTCTAGGTCAGAAAAAAATTTGGTATCTAATTTTTGTTTGTTTTACAACTCATGAGAAGCAGATATTATGCAGATTCACCAAAATCTGTAATTAAGTTATTCCTGGTGTTTCTTAAATTTAATGAGCTGAAAAATCCATTGCCTGTCCCATTGTTTATTACTTTCTTAACAGGTCTCATCTATCTCAGTTAGTTCCTGTAACACATTTCTTGCATGCCATTTCCGACATTTCTTGCACACCATTTCTGCAAAAGCAGCTTGACACTGACCTCTGAGTTGCCTAACATCTATTCATCTGCAAACAGCGTGACAACACAGTAAACATCTCCTAACCTCTCACCTAGATCCCCAGTCTTGTTCTTCTACATTCCACTGCGAGACTTCTGATAGCAATTTGTGCCGATTGTTGAGAAATGCAAGATACTTTGGACCACAATCTGTCAAACATACGAGAATCTCATTTTGTTATCTTCAAGGTGGTAAGCTACCTGAGCTGCCTTGCCCTGCATTACTTTTTTTGTGCTGCCCAAGTCTCTATAGGGGGATTCTATATAGTCTCTATAGGTAAAGATTCTCCTGAATATTTTGCCAAACAATTAACTGAAGGTTGCTTTTATAATAAGGGACAGACTGGTCACAAACATTTTGATCTGGGTCAACTGTGGCTGCAAAAAAAAATATGTGTGACAATACACCTGCCATTAAGGTTGGATTATATGATCACCAACAATGGATCAACCTAATCTAACCTAATCAGTTAATTACAGATATTTAATCTGAGACACCTATTAAACCATTTTAGGAAAATGGACAGAGAGGGAAGGACTTAAAATGCATTTAAAGGCTTTTTTTGAGAACTAAACATGAAGCATGTTCACATGGCACAATACATTGCTGTGCAGAGATAATGGGAAGATAACCGAAAGCAACGCTTTGTATTTTTCAAGGAGCTAACTGAGGATTTGGTGTGAAGAAAAGACACCGGAGAGAGAAATAGGGATTCAAAAGCTGGAGGAATTATTGAGAATTGACATAAACTTTCAAAAAGCATCAAGTTCTACACTTTTATGTAATTTCTGTAATATCTGAAATGCACTAGTTTTGTCTTTTACACACAGTTCACTAACATACAAATGGTAGTTCTTAGAATTTTCTGTAATTATCAGATGTTCAGCAGATAATATCATCTATGCCTTATTAAACAGACATTCATAGTACCTGTTGCTTCACTGTAATCTAACACAGTCTCGGTACCATCATACTAATGTGCAGGTATTTTTCCTAGAAGAATGTAGTCTGTTCAAGAACAAAACTTCAGACTACTAAAAATAAAGATACTTTTTTTGAAAAGTAAAAAAATAACTTCTGTGGTTTTCTATTCTAGACTAAAATACAGAAAAAGTACTTTCAAAGCATGTACTTGTTAGACATTCTAGCAAGAGTGTTTTGTACATATCTGTGATTTCATCACCTGGTTTCAGCATACTAAAAGTAAGGAGTGCCAGAGCGTCCTTGAATTGAACTCCGGAATCAATGAGTGTTTTGTCATGCTGGGAATGGAAACTTCCAAGGAACTGGCTAAAATGCTACTAGTTTTACTACATGTCACTCTTTTCTGAGTCAGCTCCTGAATATTTCACTGAGCCTGGTGTAACCAGAATTTCCAGTTTGGCTGGGACAGCCCTAAAATATTCCAGTATCCAGCAGATATGGTTCTGCTATTTTTCTACACCACATGAAGGAAACAGGATATTCCTGCTCCCACCTTAAGCCTTGCATAGGAATGCAGGCTTTTGCAGCACGGTAGTAAGAGACAGGGACTCTGGCACAGGCTTGTGATGTGATACAAATCTTATGTTTTACTGCAAAACCAGATGAAAAGAGTATGTTCTGCTCTGCCTTAAATGTTGGTTAGTATGATGAGTCCTGAAAGCTTATGTTCAGTTAGGTAACCTGACATGGGCCCTACACAGGTGACATAACACGTGCTCTCTTTTCTTTATTCTGGTTTCAGTGGCTCTAAAAAAGAAGAAAAATACTTTGCACTGACAACAACTATAGCTAAAGTAGCATAAGTAGGGAAGAGAAGTTCTTCTTTAGCTGCCTAAAATAGCACCTGAATTTTCTCACTGGAGGTAGCAACTCTCAAATAGTTCTTCTTTTGACTGACAATGCTAGAAGACATGTTCATCACTAAAATTTGATTATGTTTTTTGGAAGAAACATGTCTACTAACTCTACTGAATTTTAGTAGAATGAACTACTGTAAATGTCAGTAGAAGTAATTTAATTCTACTTAAGATCCACCCCCCCTCTCCAATATGAACGAGTATACTTAATAACAAAAGAAAAATGAGGACATAGTATGAAGGATGGCTAACATTTTAGCTGGATCATGGCAGCCCATCATGATTACTGATAAAATTTATTGATGTTACAACTGTTTGAGAGAATGAGATAGAAGTCGTCAGCAAGACTTCTGTGAAATTACTTAACCACATAGTTCTTAAACAAATGCTTCCTTGATTTAGTAATTCTCAAGGTCTTCTCAGTTACTGAGACTGTAAAAAACCTTTTGCCCAAACCTACAGACGCTGAAAAAGAAGTCACTGCGTGCCATCGTGTGGATATCACAAGAACAGCAACATCTGTTCTGGAAAGATGGATTCGTTAAAAAAAAAAAAAAAAAAAAAAAAAAAAAAAAAAAAAAAAAGAAAAGGCGTGGGGACGAGGGGGAAGAATACAAATGTGTATGTCCTTGAATACAAATATCGTGAGGCAACTCATTCCAGAAAATAGAGGGGTTTTGTTCCGTTTCTTGCTTTTCAGTTAAAATAAACTAGCAGCGCTAATGGCTGAGGCCACACCATCAACTGTTAATGGTCTGTCATTAGTTAAGCAACCAGGCAATGACTTCAAGATTTAGACTTCGTATCCAGGACACTTCCATTACAAAACCTTTAAACACCCTTTGTAACATTATTCTTTACACACTCAGAGAGAGCAGAACAGAATTGACCTGATAGCAGCATACTTAGGATACCTTCCACTTTTTAAATTACATATATACTATCACCATTCTGTTGCAAGTTCCAGCTACACATTTGGTCATTCCCTAAGACAGTCAAAGCTATTCAAGCTGAAGTGATGAATTTAAATGTTATCATGAAAAGGAAGGCAGGGAATTAAGAGAAATGAAAGAAGGAAAGAAGAGGATAAGTTTGAGGCAAAATCACTTAGAATTTTTTTTTTTTGCCTTCTTATATAAAACAGCTTGTGTCCACAGCTTCCATGAACAGTCAGTTCTTTATAATATAAGTCCATTTCTCCAAACAATTCCCATTTTAAAAAGTTATTTACTTCAGTAAATACAATTAAACACAAGCATAAGCCATAGATGTTCACATTGCTTTTCCACATTAAAAAAATAGCAAACCAAATTAGAGATAAGGCCTGAAATATTTTTATGGCTCATATCAAACTGTTGAAATTAGAAATTGTTCTAGAAGGGGTGGGGGGAAAGAAAAGGCCAATTCACCTCAGGGGTTTTCTGGATAGTGTTTCTGGATAACAGTTATGTGTTTAAACACAAATATGCTTATGTGCAGTGCAGCAGTGCTGAATGAGACCCCAGAACTCAAATGGCCTGATACAAAGAGACTGTCTGCTGGTGGCCTGGCTGTTCTGTTCATAATCTTACCAAGATTATGAACGTCCTTCACAACAATACTTTTTTGAACTCATGCCATCTCAAATTTAAGTTGCATCAGGCAGGGCAATAGAAAAAAGAGTGCTAATCATCTAAATACATTAATAAGCTTTATCAACATGAAGAGCCACTGGAGACAGGAAGTGAAGGAAGAGAAATGCTGATGTAACCCTTCATGTTCCTTGGAGCGCACTCAGAATGAGCACTGCTGTCTTGGTGCCTTTGTTCCCAAAGGAGACCCCTGCACTAGCGGTGGCAGTGCAGAAGGGGAGGTGTGAGCACGTTGGTAAAAGCAGAGGTTGAGTAAAAACGGTTTGGGTTTTTGGTTTGGTTTTAGTTTAGTTTGCTGCTGGGGTTTGGTTGTTTGGATTATTGTTTTCGTTTTAAGCAAGGAACTGCAGTTCGCTGGAGCACGTCACAAAAAGACCTGTTCTCGTGGCTCTCCTGAATGTCTGCTGTGCACTGAAGCATTTTGTCTTTGAGCGAAAACACAAATCTAGGGCTACCGAGGGAGCAACAATCCCGGTCTCCAGGCGCGGGCGCGAGGTGCAGCCTTTCAGGTGCGAGGGTGGGATGTGGCAGCTGCTGCACGGCAGTCGCAGCTGTCCCGGCAGTTCCCACCCAACAAACTGCAGGGCGGGCCAGACCCAGCTGCCCTCCGAGGGCCGAGTGCGACAAAACCCGCGGGCAGGAGCAAAGGGCACGGCGCCGGCCCAGACGAGCGACAGGGCCCCGCTGCGCACGGCAACGCTCCCCGCCCTCCGCAGGCTCCGCCCCGCTCCGGCCGGCCCCGCCCTGCGGCTCCGCCCCGCTCCGGCCGGCTCCGCC
>VZRH01001490.1:58080-85455 GCA_013397555.1 Urocynchramus pylzowi | reverse complement strand
CATCTTCCCGGGACAATTCGGGCGGGGTGTCCGCGGGGCTGGGCCCAGCCGTGGGGCTGGGGATCCGCGCCGGCTCCCGGGAGCGCTCCCGCCGGCGAGATGCTGGGCCGCGGTTCTGCAGCCGGCCTGTGTCGCGGCCCTGGGGCGGAGCCGGGCCGTGCTCCTGCCGAGCAGCCGTGCGGCAGCGCTGTGACAAGCTCGCCTGACCTCGGCGGCCCTGCACAGCTGCGCTTTTGTCATGACTTGCGGTTTCCGAGAACGGCCCTGCCTTGTTACCTACTGGCGTTTTCCTGACGCCTTTTCCCCCCCCCTCCTACACTGCTTAGAGTCTTGCACCTTCCCTTGTGTTATTCCCTGCACCCCGGTCTGTAAAGAGGTTTCCCTGAATCTTGATGTTTGTTCCTCTTCTTATTTAGTGATCGTCACGATGTACAGGATGTAGATAGGTGTCACGTTCTCGATGCAGTGATGTGGCAGCCTGGGAAAATATCCCTTCGCATAAATCTCCGATAGGAATAGGAAAGAGAGTAGGCTTTGGGAATCGCTGCAAGGAAGAAAGTTTAAGGGGAGTAAAGCGGAGTTTGAAAAAGAGCAGGTGGGCTTGGCCTACAGAGAATGTATTTCTCTATTGCCCATCTCTCTTTCTGTCTAAATGCAGGCAGAAAAACTGCAAGAAAATTTTGACTGTTCTTGAGCAGACACTGGAGCTAGTAGTCATATTGCACTACATCTAACAGACATTAAACTTTATAGAACCACTCATGTAGTGCTGGATTTCTGACATCTGTTTCAAAGAACATTTCATGTTTGCCTCTTGGTTGTTTATAAATGATGTGTTGGTATTAGGGAACAGGGAAAGGAAGCTGTAACTGTCTGTGAGCTTTGATAAAAATTTGGTAAGCATCTATTCTTTCAAATCAGTCTGGTATCTTGCATGAAGAGATCTATTCAGCTTGGAAATAGAGGTAGGATAGTAATTTTGAGAGAAGATTCAATTCAGTCAAAAGGAAATGAAATGTGTTCTGGCTGTATGTGTGATGTATTTATTAATTATTACTGCAGAAGAGAAAGAAAACTATACAATGCAGTGTGTGTGTATGTAGGAGATGTAATAACTCTGGTATTGCCACAGTAACTGAATTTTATGAAGCTGTTTTATACTTTGCTGATGGTATATTTCATTATTCTTATCATCACCACTGTTATGTTTGTAAATAGTATGTAGGCAGAGTTTGGCTTTTTTAAGTATTTGAAGATCTTGTTGTATACTTGACTTACACAAAGTCACTCACACTTTATAAAATTTTTACAGCTAACTTTTCTGAGCAAGTAGTTGAAAGCTTTCCATCTGATATCCCTACTGGTATATACTATGGATGGGCCTGTGTTGGAAATGGAGATGTGCATAAAATGGTTTTGAGCATAGGATGGAATCCCTTCTATAAGAATATTAAGAAATCAGTGGTAAGAATTTTGCTTTTTGTGGGATTTTTATTGTAATAAAGGACTGGATGAATTTTAACAACATATGAAGAATTTGATTGATGAATGGTATCTAGAAATCTGTGCATCATTAGAAATGCATTTGTTATCTATATAATATTTATATTCTGAAAAGAATATACTCTCTGTAACCAGAGAGTATGCAGATGAAGTTGAATAAAGTTTTTCTTTCTTCTATTCCACCATTTCTTAACTACTTCCAAAATTGAAATATAATAGTACTTGAAATGATGGTCTCTTGACTTGCTGATAGCAAATTAAGCATGAACTTGGTAATTGCATTGAATTTACTGGCTATGAGACCCTAGCATAAGCTGAAGCATGGTAATAATCTATTGTTCTCTGCAATGTTTCTGCATTTCAGATAGGAGATGTTGGGGCAGCTTAATTTGTAATGATTTTTAAATTAGTTCTTCTCTTAAATGATGAAATGCATACATGAGATGCTGCAGCTTAATGTACCAAATAGATATTTGAAGGCATATAAGGATGTAAGGATGAAGAAGTTAAAATTGTGAGCTGTGACAGCTGTGGGTTTTTTGCTGTCAGGTGCTGGTGCTTTTCCTAAGTCTTTTATTTGTTGAAAATGATTTTATTTGTACATGAATCTCTACTTCTAAGTGTTTGTCTTAAGCAAATCTATACATCAAAATTTTTTTGCAGATAACTTTTCTGAGCAAGTAGTTAAAAGCTTCCCAAATGATAGCTCTGCTGGTAGATGCTATGGGTTGGCCTATTTTGGAGATCAAGATGTGCATAAAAAAAGTTTTGAGTGTCAGGTGGAACTGTGTCTTAGTCTGGACTTGCTCTTCAATTTTATCATTCAGTTCCTTTAGGAGATAGTTGTAAAAGCTCTCCTTGAGCCAACTTCTTCTATCAAAATCTTCATAGTTATTTGAATGTATCCACTTGCTGATTAACATTAACATTTCCTGCCTTGGAAATCTTAACTCTGAAAAGTTTTGAAGCACTTCTCCTGATGTCTGGGGGTGTGGGTTTTGGGTTTTTTTTAAATTGGTTTGTTGGGTCTTTTTGTTTGGTTTGGGGACTTTTTGTTGTTTTGGTTTTGTTGAGTTTTTTTTTTTCATTCCTTTTCTCTTTAAACACTTTTTACTCTTAAAGGAAGTAATTTTTTAAAATTCCACGCAGAATGCAATTCTACTTTCTAATACAATCTGAAGCCCTGGCCTTTTAATTTTGGATTATACATGCTACTAAATGTCCCTCTTATTTTTTATCTGTTCAGGAGAATTTGAATGTTGGATATTAGGCCTACATGCTTACAGGGAGGGAAATAAACTCTTAAGTTCATAATAATTGTCTGATTACTTTTCTTCCTTTAGGAAACACACATTATCCACACCTTCAAAGAAGATTTTTATGGAGAAGTTCTTAGTATAGTCATAACTGGATACATTCGACCAGAAAGAAACTTTGATTCCTTAGGTCAGTACTGGAGGTCTTCCTCAGTATATTTATTTTTTAGTTTATTTTTTTGCCTTACTCTTGCAAGTTTTGTGTCTTCACTGTATCTCCTTCCATCCTGAGATGTTTTATTGGTTAACCTTTAAAATGTCAGTAAAATGTTTTCGTAATTTAAAAACAAAAAAGCATACCCCCACATCCCCTTATGTATCACACTAAAAACCTGCACTTTTCTTTTGCTTGTCTGAAGAATAACGTTAAAATCATGGGCTTGTCGTAAAAGTCAAGTGTACTAATGTCTTCTTAAAATGCAGTTTTTTTAGTATTAAAACAGAGCTGCAAACGAAGAGGATAGTGCTGGTAACAGGTATAAATGCAAATTTAGCATATTAAAAAAACATTTTAAAAGCAGATCATTCTGCCTTTCAAACCTCATAGTTACATTCTACTTCTGTGACTGTTGTTTGATGTTTTGCGGTGCCTTATTTTCACTTGTTTTTGTGTTCAGAATACAAACCAACTTTTAAATATCCCTATTCTTACCTTTTTCAGATGCACTCATTTCAGCAATTCAGGAAGACATTGAAGAAGCGAAAAGACAGCTAGATCTACCAGAACATCTTAAACTCAAAGAAGATAACTTTTTTCATCTGCCAGAAGGCAAAATAGTAAACAACCGCTGAGAAAAACCTATCCCCTTTTTTCTTTTTTTTTTTTTAATTCTTTCTTTCTTTCTTTCTTTTTTCTTGTTTTCTCCCCTGTAGTGGAGCTTTTGTGTTTGCACAGCTCTCATAGATACTTTTGTGTCGTATGTCTGTTAGGTGACTGAGATCAGAACCAACCATACAAGATGACTTCAGTTTTCTTTGCTTAAGTCATCATTAACCCGGTCATACAAAAGAACTAGAAGGCTGTACTACGTGATTATAGATAAACAATGTACAATGTATCCTAATGTTACCAGGCCTTTGGAGATCTGAGCACACTCAGAAGATGACCAAAGTTAATTGTAACCGTGAGGTGTGGTTAGCTCATTTAATGAAGAATGTCTGTTCTTAACGTAGTGTTCTTGTCCCATTTTGTATGTCATTCTTAGATCCGAATTTTAGCTTAGAAAATGTTGGTATTGATTGACTCAGAAAATTCCTGTGGTTAGATACGATTAGATAACAAAATAGCAGGATTAATTCCCTGTAGTTCTTGGTTTTTTGTATGCTACACAGCTGTTATGGTTAAAGCTGTTGCTTTAATTGAAATTATTTATTTTAAGTTTATTTGAAATGGAAGAAATTGCTGTTGCTCATTGATTTCTAGAATCTGAACTGTATTTCTTCACACTTGACTGAACATATGATAACTCATGATTTGTGTAGTTTAATTCTGAAGAGGTGTTTCACTTAATTTCAAAAAATGAGTAAAAGTGTGAAAGCTGATAAACTTTAAGGTTCAGGTGTAAAAGATGCAGAAACAATATATCAAGACTTCTGCTCATTGCACCTTAAAGGAAAATGGGTAGTGAGACATAAATTTGCATTTTATGTGCTGCTGGTATTTTTCATAGGAAAATCTTGAGGTTATTCACTGCACTGGCAATAAAATGTCTGACTTCAAAGTTGGCATTATTGTAAGGCAAAGAAAAATCTCATCAACACTCTGCACTAAGTGCAGGTAAGAGCCAAGATTTTGGCAGACCAAGTAGATAAATACACAAATGAAAATCTTTGGGGATTTATTACATAATGTATCAACGCTATAAAGAATGTTGGTTATTTTTATAAGTAGTTGCAGACAGTCCTACTCTGAAATGTGGGGATAGAAATGAGAGTTGGACTAGATGATCTCTGAAGGTCCCTTACAACCCTAACTATTCTGTGATAGGTAAGTGGAAGGAGTACGGTGAGAGTTGATGATAATTTGAAAAATACTTTGAAAAAGTATGGAATGTGTGATTCAATACCTAGTCTTCTTTTCCTCTGATAAAATTTTCTATCCCTTGGTGAATGGAAGTAGGTTAGCTGCAGTGACTGTCACAACCATAACTTTTTGATTATCACCCTGTGATGTGTCTGGGACATATTCTGAAATTCAAAGTACTTCTTTAAATATGTCTCAGCTGTGATTCTCCATCTGGACTACATTGTTCAATATGGAACGCACAATTTCTGTAGTGAAATTTGATGAATTTACTCCTTGTCCTATTCTAATCCTACTTTTCACTTTAGAATTTAAGAGAGTTTTAGCAAGGTAGCTGTTTCAGTCTTTGTGGCAGGTGCTGTGAAGATGATAGTTTCACTTCATATTGCTTTAAATTCTAGCTAGTATCATGGGCTATTATTAGGGAAGAGGTCTTGAGGAAATCAGGGGCTCATGTTTGCTCTTTAGGACTTCAGGAGAAACTTGATTTTGTTTGAATGAATTGTTCACCAGTGGTGTTGATAGCAGAGGCAGATTTGGGAGAGAGGGACATGGGACAATCTACTTTCTTTTAAAGGAGAAGAGAAATAATTTAATGGGCTTTTTACTATATAACATGTTGGAAACTGTATTTCTAAAAAGTCTGTAAAAGAGCTGTCTTGCAAGATTGATGACTGGAATTTTAAAAAGGAGAGATAAAAGGAGATTTTTTTTGCTAAGAGCTTATGCATTCTTCAGATTGTAGTAACATTAAAATCATATATTTTACTACTCCTTCTAGAGAATAAACAAAAGCCACACTAGTCAACAGAGTATGTTGTCAACATTAGATTGTTGTTCATCATGGTACTGTAGCTAAACACTCATAGCTGCCTTTAAAATTTATTTTTGCCAGTGATGTCTTGGGTCTTTTGTGGAAACTGGTGCCTTAGGCTGGTTCTGAATAATACTTTTCTGTATCTCCTAATAAATGCCACAATCAAAAATTCAACTCACCATTTGATTGTAGAACTGCTGTGCTATGGATAAAGAACAGTAGCAAAGGGAAAACTTGAAAGACGTAGCTTGCTCTCAAATCCTAGCTGAGGTATGATATATGGATACACTGAACTAAGAAACTGCTCTTTATGTGTTTGTCTTCAGAGAGAGTGTGTTAGTACATCCATTTGGCTGGGTGTACCTGACCATATTATTTGAGAGAAAATGTTATACATCACTCTTTAAGCTCAATACATAATTCCTAGCACAGTATAAACTTTATTTTTGTATTATGTACAAGTAGCTGTATTTTGGTTGATGTTGTTGCACTGTACCATTACTAAAGGAACTGTAATTGACAAATTTATCCTTCTTGTCTTGGATTTCCTTTCCTTTGCCACTCCTAGCAATATTAGTTGTTTCAGTTTTAGGCAAAGCTTTATGGGGGTGACTGCCTTATTTTGAACTTCTAAATCTTCGCATGATTTTGTATTCATCTTTGTTACTGAAGGTGCAATGATTAAATCCACAGAACAATGTCAAAATTACAGGGTGATCATGAGGTCTTTAGAAGTATCTAATACAAAAAAAAATCCACTCAAGAATTATGGCTTAAAAATTAGTCCTCCTCAAAATTAATTCATTTGTAAAGATAAGTCTTAAGTAATTAGCAGCTCTAGAGCTGTTTATTATCAAAAATGTGAAGAAACCATTTTAAGGCTCAGTCTATTCTCTTAGCCATCTGACCATACTGACAACAAATAACAGTACTTCTGTGCACTTTTATGTGAAGACTTTGTTCTTCATAGCAAGGGGCTTTAAAGAGCATCCTCTTCTGTAGTATTATGTATCCAGCAATGCTAAAAAAATTGCTTTGTTGTGTCCCTTTAAGGTAGGTTACCCACTGAGTGCTATCTATTCCCTTTGTCATAGTTTTAAAGTGCTGAACCACTTTAAAAACTAAGTGGAAAATTTCTGTTGAAAATATTCTCTGCTTTTTTCAGTTCTCTGTAGCCCAGTAAGATTGTAAAGAAGACAGAAGTAGTCCTTTTTGCCAGTGTACTTCTGGACTATATTTCACTTTCCCAATGAACTCAAACTCTCTGTGATAAAACACTATTTGAACCACTGGAATTAGATTAATTAGGTGTTGATGATGTATAGAATATTTCTGTTATTTTTTAAATAAATGAGGAATACTGTGGAGGTACTTGGTGGAAGAAGTCATGTCATAAATGCAGTTCTGTTGGGAAACATACTAAAAGATTATGACGAAAACTGCCAGCCTTGGGGAGCACAGATGCACCAGATGATGCCTACAAGTCTGGGTACAAGAGCTACTCTATTATGAATTGCTTTCCAACTATAATTCCATCGTAGTAAACTACTGGCATCCATCCAGTGTCATTAGATAATTCTTATTTATCTCTTTGTGTTTTGGTAGTGATTGGCATGTTTCTTGGTAAAAGTGCAAGGACACACTTTGAGTGGATGGTTATAGTAGTTACAATTCATTCACATGCATATTGGCAAACGATTTGCTCTGTAAAGAATGGACAGAAATACATTCTCCTAAAGCAGCTTGCATCTGAAGCCCGTAAAATAGTCAGTTAAAGCTTTAGAAAAACTGCTTTCAGAAACCACGCCCTTGTCATGATCTTTGCTGTCTGAAGTCTTGAGCTCAGCATGCTAGGAAAGTGTTAAATACAGTGCAGTAATTTTGTAAGAAAGGCAGCATAGAAAATCCATAAAGTAGCAAGAATTTCTCTAAAACAGTGATTTCCCTCCTATTCACGCACACCCTCCTTGTCCCGCAGAAGTCCGTTTTGAAATCTATATTGAACTGTTGCCATCCTGTCCCATATATGCTATATCTTCATCTCCAGTCTCCATCACTTCATGTTCTTATAGTAGTTGCTTATGTGGACAGAAGAGGCTTCAGATTGATTTGCAGCCTCTCATACCCTCCTCCATTAACAGCTGTGGCTTTGCCTTGCTTTATTCTCCAGATCTGTGGTTCCAAGTAAAAGGAAAGCCAAATCAGCTGGTAAGAAAGTAAGTGGTTTGGATTTTCCTCTCTGGTGGTAGAATGAATTACAGTACACAATCATCTGATAACAGCAATTTTAAAAACTGAAATTATGTGAAATCAAGTAGGAGGAGTCTTTGTTTTAAATGACCTGTTGGAAGTGTAGGTTAGAGTACCATTTTTAATGTTTTGGAAATACTGTCTTACCCTTCCAATACTGCAGTTGTACTCTCATAGCTGTCATGGTATAAGGCTAAAGAAATGGGGGTTGGTAGGGCAGCTATATGTTTTTTTATTAGGTTTAGAATAGTCAGAACAGAGAAGCTAACATGGACACAAATACAACTCACTTCTAACCTTAGGCTAGAAACACAAAACACTCAGAAACATTTTTAACTTTAGTATCTAGAAAAAATTGAAGACTGGTTGTGTGGCCTGAGCCTGCTTTTCCCAGTTGTGTCCTTTTGGTTTAATAACATTTTTTTCACTCCACAAATATGCAAGATGCTGTAGCTGTTTCAAATCAGAAGAGGTAATTTTGACATGATGGTCCAGATTGCCATCCATTGAAATAGGTATTTTCTAGTCAACTGTTTTATGAAAAGCATAGATATTTAAAAAAATGTAAGAGAAAAGGTGGCATGTTGTGAATCAGCTTCAAGTAAGCCCGGCCTATTCTGCTGATGGTGCAGAGGAATTGTGTGCCTTCAGCTCAGTGTAACAATTCAGCTTTTTTCCACTTTTCATTTTTAGATGTCAGCACAGTCAGTCATAAAGCCTTTAAATGCTAGTACTGCTCTTCAGCAAGGTCATACCTTGGGATTTTTTCTACAGTCAAAGTAAATTGGGCTGTCTGCCAGTTTGAAGTCACCACAGCAGGGCAGGCAGCAGCCTTCTTCACTGTACAATGGCATGTTAACTGGAAACAAGAGAAATATCAAAAGGCAACCTATCCTTACAGGAAATTCTCCATTGTTCACATTGTGTTCAATAGCTGAAAGTTCAGTGTACAAATCACAGGAGAAAATGCCTCCAAATGGTCACCTCTTATCCTCATGTCTCGTGGACTTTGTATTCATCTACAAAACAGCTTGAGTTGTGCATTTCACCCAATGAACTTTATCTGTATGCACAAGGTACGCACCCAAATGCTCTCTTTCCTAGACAAAAAGTTAAGACAATATCACAACACAAAAAAAAGTCATCTAACTTCCCTTCAAATACACACTGAGCACTTTTGTTTGTCTTCACAAAAGAATCACATGTGAGATCTCTAGCAGGAGAAGGTCAGTATTAAAAAAAATTGAATGCTGAGCCTCGTCTTGAAACTCTATGTACCTACAAAGCAGATTTTGTTGGTATTTTGAAATTTGTGAAACAGCTCTTCATGAACTGCAAGGACTGTGATGGACTTTTGCCTTTTTTCTTTTTCCCTGTTATCATCATTCTGTATTCTGCCTTGGAGAGGGGTCCCAGAGAATTTGCAGAGTCCTGCCAGGGTTCTTCATATAATGCACATAACAGAAGAAAGATGCAGACTGTTGGCAAATATGGGACATGAAACCCAGGCCGAAGTGCTGACACCAGCAAAATGTCAGCTGTCACAGCCTATGCTGCATAATTGAGGGTCTGAAAGGACGAGTGAGCAATGGCAAAGGAGTTCAGGAGGGGTATAACTCTCTTGGTCTATAAGCTATACTAAACATTTAATACTTCTATTTGGTGTGCTTCATTGACTTTTGAACTTTGTTTAAGGAAATAAATTGACACAGACATTTAGTGTGAAAAACTGTTCATAGCCTTAACCAATTACATTCATAGGGCCATTCTCTGTAAGCTGATTGCCCAGCTCTCTTATTTGCTCTTGCCAGCTCCAGTTTCTCCTGGCAGCCACAGCCAATTGTGGTGCAGGGGGGAGCTTTCAGGGCAAGCAAACCAGGAGTCTGCCTCTCACGGTGATGTCAGAGGCAAAAGAAGAGTGGATTGGGACACTCAAAACTTGAAGTCAGTTTCAGTGAGCAACAAGAGCATCCAGGAGCTGGACTGCACCTCTCTGGAGTCACCCTTTAGTGAAGTCACCTCAATGCAGAAGTAGTGGAACAAGAAGATGCTAGCTTAAGCAGGAGGATGTAGTGGGGCAGGAAGGAAAAGCAGTAATTCAGGTCCCTGAGATTGGAAACAGTCATCTGAGTCACTGGGTCCGGGTGCAGCCTATTTACCCGGGTGTTGGTGAGGATATCTGACTGAAGAGCTGCTGGCATATTTTTCTGAGAGGTAGAAATCAGGATTGTTAGAAAGGGCTGCAGTTAGGGCAAGTATCCTGCACACGGGAGCCCAACACCTCATCCCCACTCTGTTATGCTTTTTTAAAAACTTATTTCTCCTTTCTGAAGGGTTGAAATCCTTTTCAGCTGAGCACACCAGCCAGTCAGGTAGTGGGGAGGAAAAATAATGGCTATAGAAGCACAGTAACTTGACCAATTTCAAGGTCTCCCTTTTCAGAGATAATAGTGTAAGTACAAGATTAGTGACTCTTGTTAGTCAGTGTTAGTAAAATTATTGCAGACTACCCTAGGAAAAAAAAAAGAGCCAGTACTATTCAGTGTGGTCTGTCCCACTAACTCATTCTGCCATCTGAACTTAAGCCAAGTGCAGATGGAGAGATGTGCCTCATCTCTAGCTGCCAGGGGCTGCAGTGACCACACCAGTGCTCCATGATTTCTTGAAGAAAGCTTTGACTAGCCTCTTTGCTGTATCTGTGTATTAGTTAAATATTTTGCTATGGATTAGTAGTACCTCTAGCTACTCCACTAGCAGAGAGAAGAACAAGAGACACAAAGACTTTTTAAAATGCCTTTTCCATTTTACTGTAAGTTTTGTCCTTCTTAGGGAGAATGATCATTTTGTTCCGCTTTCCTTAGCTGTTTTCAGTGGAAGGATATGGATGTCTTGCAAGGCCTCCTGCACTGGCAAGGTCCTAAGAGTTTAGATAACTTCTTTCTCTCACTGACATACTGTCTATATTTGCTTTGCTTTTTATTTTCTTTGTTGCTGAAGATCCATTTTTCTACAGAGCAGATTAAAACGTACAGCAGCCCAGTTTGTCTCAATGTCCCTGGGGGTAAAGTGTTGTCCAAGTCTCTCTCAAGCCTCTACATGTACCTAGCTGTGCAAGCACACAAACACTTTTAGCATGCTTGTACATATAACACTCAAAGCAACTTGCTGATAACCTCTGATCACTCTCATGAGATGCAGAAATTCACTGTCTCCAGACTTTGAGACACTATTTTCTAGCTTCATGTTTTTTCATTACTACTGTTGAGCAAATCCTTACAGAGTATCCTACTTGGTGTCATCTCTAAGAATATAAGAAACACTCTAAGAAAGCTAGATGTTTGATCTTAATTTTGTTGATTTGAGCAGTACTCACGCTTTCCATTCTTCTATCCTCACTGCCGTGTAAATCCTAAAGTTTTTTCCCCTTTTAGACACTGGTCATTTGGCATGCTCTGAAAAAATGTCATGTAGTTGGTGGTATATTGGACAGCCATATAGTTTTAAGGAATGTGTTTCACTTTACTCTAAAACCTTAGCTGAAGTAAAGAGCCCTGTCTTGCTGGTGTCTACCTGCAGTTGGACATCCTCCATTCTGTTGTCAGAGATTTCTAAAATCTATGTAATATATAGTAATTCTCTTTTTTCTTCTTTGCATTCATCTACTTTACCCTGGCTTGTGTTTTATTTAATTTCTGTGTAATTTTAAAAATGTAACCCTGGTTATGAGAGTGAAGAACTAAACCAAAAGCATAACTGAATTACAGTTAAAATCAACCTTGGTCCTGATAAGGTAATGGTTATAATATTAAAAAAAAAAAAAAAAAAGCAATAAAATAGGCTTCTTATTTTGTTGTCTTAAGAAGAGATGAACTACTGCTGAAGAATATAATTTCAAAAACATCTGAAGCCTTGCAAGTAAAAAAAAAGATTTTTTTTTAAGGTGAAGTACAGGCCCCCTGCCCCCTGCCTTTAATATTTGCTCCTTTAGCAGCTTTTGTTGTTTTCTGTAATAGTTGCCAGTCCCCTGCAGACGGGAATGTACACAAGAAGGTGATCTTAACATGTTTCACAAGTGACAGCCTTTAATGTTACAATCAGATATAAATGTTTAAATGCCTCAATTTGTACACTTCTCTTGCCAGCAAAAGGAGTGTAATTACACTTTCTTTTAGTCAAAAACTTATTTTTTTTTTAAATGTCTAAAGCTTTGTAGAATGAGCAGTTGAGATACAGAAGATTTTCTTACTGAAACCTGTGCAGGGTATTACTTCTGGTAATATCACTAGAGGTTCACCCAAAACAGCCTTACAAAGTTGCAAAGAAAATCAGTCATGAAAAGATAAAATGTTTATCCTTGGCCTTTGAACCATTGCTAAATGAAAACCACAAATGACTGGGTTTAGTCATATGTAGATCTTTAACTTGTCAGTTAAAATTTTACTCAGGAAAGTATGACAGGTTGTTGCAAAAGTGCTGCAGGAGAATTAATTAATAACAGAGTTTCTTGCCTTCATGGGAAGAATGCCACTTTGGAGACTTCATCTCTCCTGCACCTCTTGCGCCTGGTCCTTGCATAAAAACAAGTCTCATGTAAAGACAAATGCTTACTCGTGTCTTGTTGTTGAACTTTTCTTGATTTGTTTTACTTTTTTCTGCTCCAATGTCTACTACAATGCTTTACTTGAGGATCCTGTAAGTCTCTGTTTAAAAAGTTCAGTCTGTAGTTGTTTTGGTTGTAAGTGAAACGTGTAGAAGACCTCCGTTTTTGATGTGTGAATCTGAAATTTTTATGAAGTCATGGATCAGAGGCTACTGTAAACTATCCATATTCTATAAATGGAGCATTTACTCCAGATGAACCACTCATTTAGATTATTGTTATGCTCTTATGGATTTTTAAGGACAAAATTGTACTGTTTCAGACCTACTGACCTGGTTTCATCAATATGTGTACTTTCTTCTTGGCTGGTGTTTTGTTTCTTTGGGCATTTCTATGTGGTTTTCTTTCACCTAAACTTAAACACCTTCTGTTTAAAAATCCTGTTCAGGCCAGGCTCCGCCTTAATGTCACATTGATTCTTGCGACTTTATCTGCTTTATGACTACTTTGTCATACATCCAGCTCATCTCCTCTGTTTCTGGAAGCCAAGAAACTGATCACTCTGTGCCATTTCTTGAGCTAAGGCTTGATTAATTTAAGAAGCTATTGTTGTGCTCTGCCCATTCAGCTTAATTCCAGCACTAAAACTCTTCATTGTTCTTGGAAATCTTAGGTGCAAAACCTGAAAATTGCTACAGAATTTGTTAATGGGAAGACAGTAACGCCCTTCCAAATGGTCACAGAGATCTCATTACTGATGAGGTGTCGGTGTAGGTGGCTTGATCTGATGGCACTATTAATACATTCTTTTTTTAGACCTTCTTTATTTTTTTCAGATGCCTCCATGAAAGAGCACAAAATGGGTGGCAAGGAAACACCGCTAGTCTAATGTAGTACAATTCTGAACTGGAAAAATTAAGTTCTCAGTCCCCAAATCTGCCTATACTTCCTGTGCTAATCTTCTATCCGTTGAAACATACCTTCAATCACTACTTTTTACTCAGCTATGATTTTTTTATGGACTCTGCTGGGATATATTACAGTCTGATCATAGATATTTGTATTGTAAATTGTAGAATTGTTTGTTTTGTTGTTTTGAGTTTTTTTTTTTCCCTGGGCAGGAATATGTCTCACAGGATGACTCCAATTTCATACTAGAAAAAAATTATGCTGGTCTGTCACATTCTGATGTTCTACTATGGCACAAGCTAAAAAATAGATAAATAGCAAAGGAAATCATCACCTCTTTCTGCAACAGCAGTTTTCTTTGAAGCCTCCTAAGTGAAAGCTAGTTCCAAGTAGCTGGAGAGATTTGTCCAGATTGCAGCTGGAGGTATTCCATTCCACCTGCAGGCACGTTTGAGACAGAGCTCAGAAGAGTCACATGGAGCAAAAGAATAGCATGGTCATGTTTCTGTGTCTTGGGTAACATTTATGCTTTCATGTGCCTACAACAATTCTGTTTTGAAGCTAGGACTGCCACATTTGGTATCTTCTGCAGAGCCAGATTTTATGAGATTTTTTTACCTTTTATGCTAGGATCACAATGTTATTTATTTACTCATAAAAGTGCTTCAAATGTGTACTCCTCCATGTTTTACCTGTCTGTTTTAAAAATGAGTGTTGGTTCCTCTATCAACAAGGATCATCTGCTCTTTTTTTAGAGCAGATAGTAATAGAATTCAGAATTAGACACATGACATGAGTGAATGACTGGGTGTGTGAAGCAACAATAGCGATCAGAAAATATTTCCTGGCTATTGCAGGAATGAACCAGAAGGATTAATACAGTTCATCAGTTGTGCTGCTAAAATAATGTTGGTTGCCTTACTGTAAGTCAGAAAAAATGGAAGTCAACCTGGAAAGTTTTCTAAAAGTTCACTGTTAGCCAAAAATAGTATAAGAAACTGCAGCCCAAACTCACTCATTCACTCACTCACTGATACTGGCCACCTACTGCATTAAAAAGAATACAATTAAGATAACGAAGAATGGAACGAAAAAATTAGAACTCTTCTTCTAGTTAATTCTGCCAGGTTTCCAAGGTGTTATGTGATACTCTTCTGTGATTTGAATTTATAGAATAGGAAACCAACAACACCACATACAATCAATTCTTTCCTTTTGTCATTAAGTTTGAAATGAGAAGGTTTAGTTTTTGTTCAAAACTGTAGAAATACAGTTGAGTTTAACTTACATACAGGCTGGAATAGGAAGGAGGCAGAATCACTGGGCACTTCCATGTGCCAACACAAGAATTTGTAGTATGCTTTGTCTTTCTCCAAGTTGAAGTGAAAATTTGAGAGAGGCTCATTTACCTTCAACAGGTGATTCACACATAGCATTGGTTCAAATCCAAGAGAGGAAGAAAAGGATTTCTGCTCCATGAGGACCATCTCCACAACTGGTGACAAATATTAATGGGACAAAGTACACTTGAAATTAGGTGGACCAAGAAAAACTGAAATAAGTCCTTCTAGAACGGTCAACGGCATGCACATGTCCTGTCACACTTTCAAGCACTCAATGAGAATTTTAGCTGGTGTTTCTTTGGTGTCTATTTTTCATGTAATGGAAACAATAGAAATACTTACATTTTTTGAGACTCTTTCGAATAGTTTTAGTGGCGTCCATCTAAGCATTCTTAAAAATCCCCTACTGTTAATCTCACATAGATATATATTTTATGGCTTCAAATATCTTATTTTAAGTAAACATCAAAGTCTTAAAATTCAGAATTATTTTGTTAGGAAGTAAGTAAGACTTATTGTCTTGTGATGTTATTTAGCTGCCTGAAGTGTAATATGCCTCGTAATTTAGCAAATTACAAATTAATAATTAAAAAGTGATGTTATGGCAGAGTAAAATGTTTCCTAGTAGAAGTCTTAGAACTTATTTTTAAATGTGAGAAAGGAGTGATTTTCTAGATTTGTCCCTTCTGATGTAATACTATTTCTTTCTGAGATGCTATTCAACCAGGTATGAGGACTATGTGTTCATTTTGCCTTACTGATAATTTCCAGTATTTAACAGTATTAATCTCTCACAAAAGTGTATTTTAGAATAAATTCAGTGTTCATACTTAAACAGTTTTATTTTTGTGTGTATATAGATCTCTCAAAATATATCTCAAGGCTTAAATTTTCGGGAAGCTTAAGGGCAATTTTACACTTATGTCCCATAACCAGCAAATAGAAGTACCCACTCCTGTGACATTCATACCAAAGTCTTTCCTTCAATCTTTTTATGAAGTGCTCATACTGAAATAAATGAAACTGAAGTGTGCAGTGGGACTTAAAAGCATCATGCATCCTAAGGGTACTGAGATGCCTCAGTCTAGGTAGCTGGTTTAGCCCCTGTAGTTAGAAGATAGGTTAAATTTGCCTTCAGTACTTTTGTTCTCTATTAATACTTTTGTTCTCATTAATACTTTCAGGGCTTTTATCCAATGCAGATGTATGCATATTTATTAATATTTTTTAAAGTAAGTAGCAAGGGATTTGAAAGGCTTACAAAGAAATAATGATTTCAATTAATGTAAAGTAATTGCTATCATCAGTGAAGATAAAATTAACTGCATGCATGTGTCAATAAGTGCAACACAGGCTACTGAACTGTTAAGCAAGTTCTAATTGCCACACGCCCCACTGAATAAGACAAGAAGTCTGGGGAAAATGGTGTGCTATTATGAGATTGAAATTTCTAACATGATACATACTTGTAAGCAGCAAATTCATATCGTGAAGAAACCTCTATAAGGAGGTACTAAAGGTTATCTCTAAAAGGTCTCTAAAACCTCTTATATTTTAAATCTAGTGATATTTGGTTTTAAGTAAGTAAACTCCCAAAGTATAACAAGAAATGTATCTATTATTTGGCTTCTTGTTACATGCCATTACCTGGAATCGGTTTTATTTTTGACATATGTAAAACTCAAAAACTCATACCACAGTGCCATGAATTATTTATTGTGCTGTAATTATTATGCTCAATTTCCCTTCAAAACAATTTGATTCCTTGGAGTATGGTATGACCCAAAAAAGAAATATAAAGGAGTTTCCTTTTCCTCACGTGAAATTCAGAGTGAAGTTTTTTTAAAAAAATGTATTAGATAAAACTGAAAAATTTCCCTATAACATCTCACTGTAGCAAAGAAACATACACCGAATACTGAAATGCTTTGTTAGTGTAAAAAAAAAAAAAACAAACCCTCATTTTGAGGAGGTTTGAGACATTAATCTCTTTAATATCCAGATGATACAATATTGCATGTTTGTATATTTGCACGAACTCTGAACCTGACTAATATACCTTAGGGAGTTACAATGCTTTTTTAGTAGCATAAGCACCAGAGAAGTGAAATACTTCAAATTTTTGAGGGAAAAGAAAGAACTTCTCTTAAATAAAGCATTTTAGATGTAAGAGATCATTGGTGGTTTGTGGGTTTTTTTAAAAAAAATCATAAATTTTGAAGTGTCAGCTATTTATTTAAATTTAGTATTATATAGTATATAGTAAATATATAACGTTATAATTTTTATTATACTATGCAGAGAATAGCATCCCAATTCATTTTTTAGTAGATGTCAAATATGAAAACTTACTTCCATGTCTTAGCTCAAAATAGAGTAATATATGAGGCTAGCAGGCATAATCTACATTCTGCTCTGTGGAACATTTGATCTAGGACTTTAACATTAAAAATGTTTGCCCTTCCAGAGAGGAATAGCCACTCATAGGATTGAGTTGTAAACTTGGACATCCTTGTAAGTACATGATCAGCATTACAACCAGATTTCATTTAATATTGCTGCTCTTTTTCTTCCCTCTCATTGATTTTTCCAATTGTGTCTTCTGTAAGGAAGAACACTTTATTAACTGATATAACTGGGTTATATTCTAAAATTTTAGTTTTTTAAATTCTGTAGCAAAAATAGTTCACTTTCTTAATTTTCTTCTTATATCCTCTTTTTCTGCTCTGTGGAAATGAAGAGAGGAAACCACTCCACTGAAAGCCCAAAAAATGAAACTTATAACAACAGGTGAGGAAGAAAAGGATTTAGATGCTTAGGAGTCGTAGGGAGTCATCCTTCTCTGCACATGTATGGGACATTTCTTTGGATCTTAAAATCACAGTAATTTTGTGGTGTAAGAGACTCATTCCTCAACCATCTCCTGCTTAGATCCTGGTAAATGTGATTGTTGTCTTGTGCTCTATTTTAACCTTTTCTGAAGAATGAATGTTGGGAAGGAATTAAATGTAGAGAGTAAAAGGGTGAAGGAAAAAAGAAGAAATAACGGGCAGTAAGATAGTAGTTTGTAGTACATCTCCTTAATACAAATAAAGGGAGAAAATGACACTTTTTTTCTGAGGCTTTTGGAGCTTTGTAAATGTTGTGAACTTAATTGAGTGTATTGGTAACAGCAGTTATATAGGGATTGTCCTCATAAAGTGTTACATGTATGCATAGTTATAGAAACATTTAAAGTCCTCGTAAGTGTTATATGTGTGCATAGTTATAGAAACATTTACATGGTAGGAAAAATACATGTATTTTATAGTAGTCAATTCAGAGCTGTCTAAATATTATGTCATGTTTTGAAAATTATTGGCATTTTCGAACTAATGTGTCAGCTTGTAAGAAGAGTTCTAGGTAAGCACTATTGTTTCATGTGTTAGAAGACCACAGTAGAAGTAGTTAGAGAAACCACTATATTCAACAGTCATGAATAACCAATCACTTCCTTTCTTGATAATAGGATTCCCAGAAACTGGGCATAAACATATGAAGTTTACTGCCTCAGTCAAAGGACATTTTTTGGGTGCTAGAGAGTCCCATCATGTATTCAAACCATTGAAATTCCTTGGGCCTTCCTCAAACCTGTATTATTAGTTCAGTACTCTTCCTAGTCCACAAATGGACAATTCTTAAAAGTAAAGGTTTTTATTTGCAGTTCTGCTTCTCTCACTCCAAGCTCAGAAACCTTATGTCTCATAGGGGATTTCTGTGTGCCCTAGGTGTATCTGGTATGCTGGGTGTCATCTGTCCAGTTCTGCACACACTTACTGCCTTCCAGACCTCAAGCTGCATCTGCTGATGTCACACACACTTCTCCTGACTTGGAATGGCAGAGGATCTTGAGAGATACATGGTCTCACCCAGGGTTTTGGACCTTTGTGATCATAACATAGATTTTTTTGTTAGTTAAATTTTTCCTTACTTTAAGTGATGAGCTCATGGTGTGGGGCTGCTTGTGTCCTGTGCTCTACAATGCACCAAAGGTGTTTGGCTTAGTCACCATGTGTCATTGCATTATGGCAGAAGTAGCAGAATTAGCAGTGGTAGTAATAGCACATACTGAAAACCAAGAAAAAAAAAATCTTATGCTTGGGGAAATCATGCAATTCTGTAAGGCTCTAACTGGGATGAGCATTAGCTTTATAGTACAGGTATTTTATTAATCCAGGCAAAAAGTCACATAAATTCAGGGAATTGTACAGTAGGGAGGTTTTCCTCCACATAAGGGCAGATTTGTTTGATTTTTAAATGAAACCAGATACGTATACTCAAGGAAAGTACATCCAGCAGGTATGCTAATGTTATATTCTCTGATCTGATTCTGACTTTGAAGCTTTCTAGCTCCTTTTAACAGTTTCTAAGTGTTCACTTCCAGTAAAAGCTAGAAGCTATAGTAAATTTTGTCCCATTTTCATGAGAACTCAGCTTCAGGAATATGACAACTGGTAAGTAAAAGAAAAGATAATGTACCATCAAGAGTGAATTTTTGCAAATAATCTGTGTTCTGGTGTAAATTGTGGAAAATAATGTACACTAAATACTACAAGTATATTTCACCACTGAATATTTATTTTCCATAAAAGGCTGAAGTGGAACATCCCATAAAATACTGCAATTAAACATTGTATGATTATCAAACATTGAACTGAGGTCTACATGCAGTGCTTGTGCAGTATTTTGCTTATGTTTCTGATGGCTCACTTTATTAATACCTAGGACATTATTTATCTAATTATTTATTAGCTTTAAAAGCAGAGAATAAAATGTAGGTGTGTAAAATATTCAGCTAGGTTAAGATACTGGTGGCTTAGACAAAAATAATTTGAATCAGTGAGAAATGTAAAATGAAAATTTGCATATGTGAGCCTGTGTGTAAGGAAGTAATATGAGCAGATGTAGTCCAGCCTACACAATGCACATAACTATTGTGTCTGTATATTTGGAAGTGACAGATTTTAATACCATAAGATTAATTTGAATATCTTGTATTTTTAAAACAAATAGCGGCTCCTGCTGATATGGTTTCAGGAGTATATCTGAAATTTTCTGTATTATAGAGTAATTTTATTTCTGTGCTTTATAAACGTATTTCACCAGAAACCACCTTCTGGTATATCTCTCTTGTCAAAGGAATATAGGAACGGGCAGGTTCATACATGAAATACAGAGGTTCAGATACAATTTCTGGATTAAATCCTTCATTTGTCAGATGCATTTTCTGATGCTTGAAAGTTGCAGTAATTTGCATAACATCCTAGAAAAGAAATTTAGTTTTTTAATTTCATTCAAGTAAGGTGCAATATTCCATTTCAGTCTATATCAGTGAAATTATGATGTACTTACTGAATAAAATAGATCACACAATTTACAATTTCTTCAGTTAAACAATTACCAGATTCATAAGTACAGTGAAATCTAAATCTAAATGAATATTTTCTTTCTTATTCATTTTCCTACTACAAACAACACACAAGATGGCAAGTTTCTGTTTCAACATATGCATTTTCTTTTAACTTTCCTTAGGGCAATCCACCACAAATCAGTAGAGTATGGAAGATTCGGTGATGCTCTGCAAAGAGCTGACTGATTTTGTGGTATTGGCTCCTCTTCTGATTTCCTACTGCTAAACTTAATTCAAAACATTGAACCTGATAGTGTTAAATGCCTTCTTGTCTTATTTGTCTGTATAAGGAGTTTCTATACAGCAATTATTAAAATGCCAATTCATGAACAAGTTGTTCTGCACACAACAGAGCAACTTTGTTGGTGTATTTGAGCAGAAGGGGTATATAAATAAATCACCTTTCAAATGTTGTTTACATTAAGAGAAAAGTTTAAAACATACTGTTCTCAAGCATTGTTATTACTTATATGGTGTTTTCAATGTAGTGAATGTTTTGGTTTAGTTCCCACACTGGAAAGAACCACTTTTTAGTTCTTGTTAGAAGGAAGTTAAAAAACTCGGGTGGAAAACATAACAGAGCCCTGAATTTCCCTGGTTTCCTTGTTCCAGTGCCTCTGCTATTCTTTTAGAATCAAGTAGGAGAAACTGAGAACAGAAAATCAGTCTGTCTGATTTGCACAAAACCAGTCAACCATAAATAACAATTGCAAGTTATATTAGAAAAAACCTACATATGGACTGCTGAAAAATTTTCAATAATGATTTTGTTTTTAATCCAATATTGCATGACAATTTCAAGTATTTATTTGTCACTCTTGATTATGGTGACCTCTTTCTCAGGACCTAGAGAAGGGAATTAATTTTCTTTCAAACAGAAAATTGTGAGTTCAGCATTCATCTTGTTCTACTCCCCTAAGATATTTTATAAAGTAACAACAATTTTTTCTCATTTTGATTTTTTAAAAATAAAATTGAATTTATCGCCTTCAATAAAAATTTGCATATGTGCAAATATTATTTAATTAGTACTGCTAGTAGCTCCATTTACTTTGGCTCCTCCTCAGTTACCTAAAAAAACATTTAGTCAGAAAACACATAAATGCAAACAGGTTCAATCGGTTCAACATATATAAACCTTAGAGCTCTGTATAGATTTGCTCAGTCTGGTGGAACTGTAAAGACAGATCTGTTCCAAAGCTTTTCCCAGAAGACACCACTTGTGTTCTGAAGCACCATAGATAGTATAACCTAAGCATACTGCTTAGTACAGTAATCTGTTGGTGAAAAAAAAGGTTTTCTCAATCTCTACATTCTTAAATTTGTGCCTTTTAGACAATTTATCAGTATTTAAGGAAAAGTAAAACTGCCAAATGTCTCTCAGCATCCCCTAACTGTGAAAACTGTAATCTACAAACTTTCAGATGAAGTAATGAGGAGTCTTTTCCTACCCTTTGCAGTCCATGCTCTCCTACTTGGTTGCAGATCAGCCTGTGGGCTGTTCACAAGGGGTATAATCCTTATACTTTTGAAGTGGACATTAAAAAAGAATTATATCCCAGTTCTGCTTTTGTACCTTAAAACATGTGAGTGCATTTTAATTCTCATATTAGGACATCTCCATAAAACTTCTATCTTACTATCTGTTGTAAATAACCCAGTATTTTTTCGATGCCTTGTCAGTCACAGTGAATAATAATCACTTCAAAAACAACCACATCAGGAAATGAGTCATGTCACCCTGTTATAAGGAGACACTCTTATGAGTAAGGCTACACACGTGTTTGCTTAGTCTTCTACTGACTAGAAGAAAGCACTGGTTAAAGAACTTTGAAGCAAAATCCAACAGCCAAGTTATTAATCCCATCCAGGGTTCTTAGGTATGCATGGATCCATAAAACAAATAGAAGTTTAATTAATCATATATTTGCTAAAGTTCATCATAATAACAATCATAGAACAGTAACTTAGGCTACTATTTCCTTTTGTTTTCAATTATTGAAACTGTTAGTAAAATGCATTCTGCATTACATGGTTGAAGAGACCAATTTTCCAGTCAGACAGAAGATAAATACAAGTAGGAGACACCTGATTGTCTTACCATGATTCTCACAAAGCGTGGTTGGGCATAACTTGGAAGGAAGTCCTCAACATGCTTATAAAGTCTTTCTCCATTAAAATTGTGGTAACGTTTAAGCACAATAGCTGCCATCCCCGTTCTTCCTTCATAATCTAAAAAAATTGAAAGATAGTATGACAAGTAAGAGTAAAAGTGAATGTTTTATAACATTTTGGGGGATTTAGTAATATTCAGAACAAAAAAATTGATATTGTGAAATATCCATCCTGTTTTCTCAGACATCACAGAATATAAAGTATATGATATTTTATTTATAAGGTATATGATATTTTATTTACTTATTTTATTTATACATGGTATTGGAGAACTTTAAAAGTTACTTTCAGTGGGTTTATTCAATTAAAAAAAAGTCACTGATGTCTTTTTTATTGGGAATTCTCTGTAGCTGGAAACTGCTTGCTAGGTTTTATTCCTACCTGAACACTGGTAACATAATGGCCTAATTAAATCAGAGAGAACATTAATTAAAAAAAAACCCGAATGCACTCACACAACAACTAATGCAATAGATGGACATAGATATGTATGAGACTGTACTTGTTCTGTGTAAAGTTAAATGCCTATTGTACACTGTAAAGGCAGTGCTGAGTGCTTTGCACTCCACAGACAAATTTGTGACAAAAAAGGTAAGTGACTCCTAGGAAATTACAGGCATCAAATTATGTTTTACATGCAAACTGAAACAAAACCCTTTTCAAAAATATGTACCAGACATAGTTCCTGCATTCTATTTATTGAAAATCAGTGTAAAAATTTTAAGTGGAAAAAATATCTAGGTTGGAAGAAATCAGCTGCCACAGTTAAATCCGTTCAGAAAAAAAAGAGCAGCCTTGAGGTCTGCCTAAAGACACTGGAAAGAAAAAATATGCGTATTCCTTTTCCTGAAAATGAATCTGCTGTTACTGAACTGGTGATATGCTGTGAAGTTTCTTATGGCAATATTTGAGACTCAAGTCAATATAGAAACATGAAAGACTATGCTATCTAGATGTTATTGACACTTCAACCAAAAATTTATGTGAATCTTGATGCATTTTTTAATTTGCTATTTACTGCCTGAGGTAGCAAAAACCCTTTTGAGGAGCTCCCATCAGCTCCAGCTGTAGATGATAATGAGAAATGCTTTGAACATTAGACTACAGTTTTATTTGCATGTACTGTATGACTGCCACCTGCTGATCAACCATTCAGATGATGGCCTTTTAATTTTATTTTGATGTATCCTCTTTCTTTGAACCCATTGTGTTTCCCATCTCTCAGTGCTGTCTCTTGACAGCTTCTTCTTCATGTGACTAGTTTCTTTATATATAATACTAGACTTTATTTACCTCCAAAGGGAATGGTGAACAGTTACTCAGCACCACAAAAAGTTTGTCTTCCTCAACCTGTTCCTTCAATGCCTGCATCTTCTGAGAAATTTTTAACTTTTGTAATTTGGTTTCTTACAGCTTTTCAGCATGATGTTGTATATTTTTATGAAGCATCATATATGATTGAGAACATTCCAATTATGAAAAAATATATATGTTCTTGGACAGTACTCATAAGATAGTGGTTTCAGATGTTATATTTTAATATACTCTATTTTACCATTTTTCAGATGAAAGCCTGTAGCCTAAGAGAAATCTTCTGTAGTTCGTAACTTTGTATTTCTCACTTCATATTTCTCACTTCTGTGTTACAATTTTTAATTTATCCAAATTTTTCTTCTGTTCATTACAAAATTTTAGCACATCATGTTTATTAAATGCAGCATTTTGCTGAAACTGAAATTTCAAAACATTGTAGAAAAGCCTGAATTGCCAAGCTGAAACCACTTATATCCTTACATGTACTTGTGCATGCAGTTGCAAGAACAGAAAAGTTACAGTAAGAAATTACTGTCTCCATTTCATATTCTTAAACTATAGGGAACATCTTACTTTTTACGCTTACGCCATAAACGTTAACTTCTTGGACAAAATCCACCATACCAATGATCTCTGCAACTTCTAAAGTGGCAACATTTTCTCCTTTCCACCTGTTGAAAATATTTCTTGTATTAATATAGATGTTAACTTACACATTTTTTATTCTGTATGTGACAGAGGACTACTTTTAATGTGGGCTACATTCTTAACTGAAGAATGTAGATGGACAGACAAATCCTTCTCTGGTTTAGTGCCATCTTATTTGAGATCCCAGTGAAACAAGAAGTGCCAAATTTGAAAAATTCCAATATGTTGGAGTGAACTTTGGTGGACTTGGTTCCTATCCTTAGTGTTTTTGTTTAAACAAAGTTGACATGATGAATCATGTTTGAGTCTGACCTGTGTCACCCAAGGCCTGTGTATGTGTGATTTCTACCAAGCTCCCTGGATTTACTCTTAACTTTGTGCTATACCTGAAAGTGTCTCCCACCCGGTCAGTGAAGTAGAGGAACCCATCCTCATCCATCACTAGGAGGTCTCCTGTGTCAAGATACACATCTCCTTCCACAAACACATTACGCAGGAGTTTCTTCTCTGAGGCTTCTTTATCTCCAACATACCCAGAAAATGGGCCATCCTCAGTAACTTGAAAAACCAGAAGACCAGGTTTACCTGCAGGCCATGAAAAGGGGATGCAAATAAACATATACAGACTCATCTATTAAGAGCATGAATTATCATATTAAAAATCCTTTGGAAAGCCACATCAGTTTTATGTGTCTTATTGCTATATTACCTTAGTTCTTCCCTGAACAGAAGAAACAGGTGAGTGGGAAAGGGAACATAATTTTGTTTCCTTCTCTTCCAAAAATCTGGACCACAGGGAAAAGATTTTTGGAGTGTGTTGTACATCATTTACCTGGTAAAAGCATTTACCGTTGAAAAGATGATTTATCCATCATTTGAAAAGGGTGATGGTAGTCATAAAAAATGCATGTATAGGCAAAATGTATAGTACCCAAGACCTCTGAGGTCTTTGAGGTTTTCCAGAGGATAGGGATGCTACTGCCCTAGCACTGGTGTGCTGGTTTGACAAAACAAGTTGTAAGCCACAATGTGGGCCCCTGATCATCAAGGAGACCGTGGGGTCTGAAGCATATCCCTACTGGGCCTCACTCCTTGTTGCTGCCTGCCTAAGTCCTATTTATAACAAGGACAAAAGTTCCATTGGCTTCACTGGAATTGATTCAGAAGACCCTTTAAACCTGTTTCTTTTATTATTCTTTATCTGTGATATATACTGGCTTTTTTTTCAATGTGCTCCTGAGGTTAAAAGATAATTCCATCTTCTAAAAACTTTTGGTTTACTCCAGCAGATGTAAGGAGATGTTTTCAAACAAATAATTTTCTTCACAGCTATATTTCTGCATCTTAAATTTAATCCTCTTCCTTTTTTTGAACACTCACTATGGAAAACGGAATGAAAGCTCATACTACCTTTCAGAAGAGGAGCTGGCATTGCAGCAAATACAATGTATAATTTATAACAAAAGAACAACCATACAAAAATGTTGAACTTAAAAAAGGAGTTGCTCTAACCCCAAGCCATTTTTACTGGAGGATCCTCTAGTCCAGTTGGTGAATTTACTATCATTACTATCTCACATTGCATCAAGTGACATCTTCAGAGTTATCTAAAAAATATATGTAACAACCTGAAGAATTTTTCTAGTTGCCTCATGAAACTGGGAATTTCATCAATTTCACTGAGAACCCAATAATTTTTTGTTCCGTTTCTAATGTAACTGTAGTGAAGAAACAAGCTCTTTTCAAGAAATAAGAATAAATATTTTTCTTGATTTGGACATTATCAGAAAATAATATCTTATCAGGAATAACAGAAGACTGCTACTTTTCTTTTTCCGGTACTACTACCAGAAAACATGAAATAACATAACTTAACAAACTACATAACATAACATAACATAACATAACATAACATAACATAACATAACATAACATAACATAACATAACATAACATTACATTATATTATGTTATATTATGTTATGTTATATTATCAAAGATAAGCAATAATAGTTGCTGATTTGATGACCAGTACTACTGAGTGTCATTGAGATCTGACTTTATCATAACCTATTAGAATTTAGGTTGTCTGTACAAGCCTCTCTTCTACCTTCAGGATTTTTATCTCTATGATAATTAAACCTACACACTAAAACTAATGATGTTAAAGATCTTTTCCCAATTAATTGATAACTTTATCACAGATGGATTCATGCATATCTATACAGGCACATGAATGTTTGATGTGGCTTTGATAAATGCAGTGCTGTCTTTTGTGAGACTCACTTTTCAGGATTTTTCTCAAGGACATTCTCAGCTAGGAGGCTACCTTATTTTCAGTCTGGCAGCTTCAACTCTTTGTGCCTGCTGCTCTCTGTGAAGAGAGCTGTGGCCACAATTCTTTGAGGTGGGGTATTCCATTTTAAGTAGGAGTTTGGAAAGTCTGTGCAACTCTAGGTACTAAATAGATAAATCTGATTTTGTCACTAAATATCAAAATATGATCCACAATTTGAAATTTTTATGTTCTTCCTCAGAATTTTAAATCTGAAACTTAGAAAGCATCTTTAAACACCTGGCCTCAGAGCACAGCAGCACAGCATATCTGGGAATTACTGTATCTTTTTTTTTTTTTTTTAAAAAAAGCACTAAAAAATCTGATTTTTCCAGGAATAGGAACAAGTTCTTCTCAAGTGAAAATAAAAATATTATGAGTCCCAAATGTTACTAATGTGCTTTTGTGATTGTAATTTTTTCTTTTGGATTTGGATATATTATTGCATATATTAGCAACAAATTCCTGTTTGAATCTCTTTTCCTGTTTTTTCTATTTTCAAGTTCTAGGTGTATGTCAAAAATCTGTTGCACACAGAAATATCACCATCTAAATTGAGTTATCTGTTAGTTAATAGATAACTAATATTTTTCCTTACCTATGGGTGCTTTTTTATACCTTCCATTTTCATCTTTTATAAGTTCTTGTTTCCAGACATCATATTTCAACAACTCAAAAGAATGTAGAAACTAAA
>VZRH01001490.1:29178-58006 GCA_013397555.1 Urocynchramus pylzowi | reverse complement strand
AAAAAAAAAAAAATCACATATGCATACTTAAAACCACCTCTTTCTTACTAATTTTCTAGCTTTGATAAAAATTGCTTTAAATTAATGAATAGTCCCTATTGAAGGGACTTTTGAAGACTTGAGACAGCCTGAAATAAACTGACAGTATTTTAATTTGCAATTGTCAGAAAGTTTTTACATCATGATAAGCAACACTAAGCATACATATACAGGTAAGTGTTCATCTCCTTTATAGATAAAAAGAAGCCCATTGTCTAAGAGTAGGGTCAGATTCAAATCATTTCTATGAAGGATGAAGTGTGTTTGATCAAATTGTCACTTTTACTTTAAAACTGCCATCCATTTCTAATATTGCTGGAATGCATATTAAGATGATTCTCTGACAAAAAAAATCCAAAATAAGTTTACAGACATTTCAAAAATTACCCCAGACAGATGCAAGTGGAAACCTTCAACTTAATGACTTAATTAATCTTTTCTGCCTCAATCCTCCATCCACGTGGTTAAGATTGCTAGAAGATTGAAACAACTCTTGCAGAGTTGTTACCATCATCATGCCAAGGCATTTTTGGCATCTCAGATTAAAAGCAGAAATCATTTGGAAGTCATTCATCTGGTCTTGATCTTAACTGATCTGAATCTTTAGTATTGTTAGAATAGTATTTCATTGTAGTATAATGCTCATGATTGACAGAAACAGTACAAACTGGAAAAGCATTTGAGACTGTCAGGGCATTTTTATGATAGAAACATGGAGAGTTTAAACAGTGGTTGTATATGTAAATGTATAGCTTAGCTATTTTGAGATTAATATTTTTCTCCTCTATTTGCTGAGAATTTTGAAATTTTTTTTTTGTTTTGCTAATCTTATTTCAGAGAAAGTGTGACACTAGTTTTAATGAGTGGAGATGCAGCCAAAGAACAAATTTGTGTAAGTTTGCTTTGGAATATCTATCTCCTGATTCACCCCAAAAGTCAAATCAAAATTAGTTTGTGGCCTCATCATTTGTTATGTGTGGGTTTTCAAGATGATAAGTAAACTTTAACAAAAATCAACATTACCCAGTCATGTTTTTTTTTAAAAAAACCCAAACAGTCAGTTTGGGTTTTTTTTAATATATTCTGGGGGAAAAATTAGGTACACAAGCTTCTACGTACTCATTGTGTATATTTACTGTGGGCTCAAAATATATATACAGAGAATAGAGTCAAGGAAACAGCTAAGAATAAGGCTTCTGCTTTCATGAACCAATTATTATTATTGTATCTGGAAAGAAGGAAGCATTTTCTTCCTTCCTGTTCTTTGTGATTTCTGCCTTTCCCATGCCTTTTAATTTTGTTTAAATTATTGTATGGTTAATTGGTTGATTGGTTGGCTGATTTGATAACCCTTACCTTTGAGAACATGCCAGCACGGCCTACAGCTCCTATTTTATTAGTGTAGTTCAGGAAACCAAGACTTCCTTCTGTGGACCCATAGAATTCAAATATTTTAACTGGGCCAAACCTCATAAGAAATTCTTTCCATACAGAAGGTCTGATGCCATTTCCAAGAGCAATGCGCACTTGATGAACTCTGTCCTCTTCTTTCTGTGAAGAGACAAAAAGAAACATTCTGTAGCTGAGAAAAGTAGATATAAATACCTAAAAGTGATCTAATACTTTCTAACAGAACAATTTTCATTTGTGAACTTGACTAAAATACTTCACAGAACGTTTTTGTCATTGTTGTTGTTGTTGTTCTTTCAAATAAAACAGAAAAGCATAAGAAATCTTGGTCTGAGGTTGAGGGGGTTTTGCAGGGTGAAAGTTTTATTTCTGTAATTCTTTGAATTTTCACTTATGAACCCTATAATGGGGATGTATATTACGAAGTTGAGAAGATTTTAGCTGTAAATAAATAGCTTTTAAGGAAGAGCCATTTCCCATAGAATGGAATTTCCTTTCCTACCAAAAAGAGAAGTTTTCCTGTATCAACAAAATTGCGCCTTATAAAATACTTGCGATACACAAAAGTCGATTCTTTTTGTAGTGATACTTTATTGAAAATTTTGCACATCTGCCATGTTCCTTATGGAACCTGAAAAAGCAGCAGAATAACTCAAAACTGCTTAAAATACCTCATATTATTAGGTTCAATTTTAATCTTAAATCCAGATTCATCAAATGATTATGATAAAATCTGCAGTCAAAGTGTACTTGCTAATGAGTTATTGTTACATGTTAGTGATGTAATTATTGTGGTGAACTATTCAAAAGTTTACTTACATAAGTGCTTTTTGCATAGGAGCAGACTGCTCAGCCCCCTGTCTATAGGACTGGGGTCAAGACTCTCAAAAGCCCTCACTTTTTTGGAGGTGTATTTGGGATTGAGTAATTAAGTTACTGTTATGGCTAAATGTCAGCACAAAATAAACTTATTCCAGGTCAAAAGGAATGGTTTCTTCAAATAAAATAAATGCCTTTTGGTTTTGTTGCAATGTTATTCTAATCTTTAAAACGGTAAAATTATGTTTTATTTCTAAATAATATTAAGGTAATTTAAAGATGTTGCCTTTAATTAATTACACTGAGATGTTTTAGCAGAGTTTCAAACTTTTGACTTTAAAAAACATTCACATAAAATTGTTTTGTGAACTATGTATTAGCAGACAACTTCATTTGATCCAGACTGCATTTTATGGCAGATTAATCATTTGCCATGATGTGATCAACTGTAATGCAGACTAAACCTCGCTGTTAAACACAGGAGTCAAATGGGACTTTGATATTCCCTGCTTCTGCCTAATCAGATGTGTTTTCTTTTGCAATTTTAATGGTAAATCTGAAGGAATAAATGTTTTGATCACGTTTGTGATTCAATTAAATTATAAACCAGCTGGGAGGGTGACTGGGAGTCTTCCTTCATGCGTAATATTGTCCCTTCCTCAGCACTTTGTCTTCAGGATTAAATGATGGATTTTGTTTTTTCCCCCAATATATTTTGTGATACTGTAAGACTTGAAGTAAAACTCAAGAGTTTGAGAGATTACGAGCAATAGGAGAAACTGTTATTCTTACCTTGGTTCACGTCTGGTTCAACAATCTGCAGCATTTCCCTGAACTACCTTGAATTTTAGATGTCTTTATTTAAAAGTTATGTGGTTCCCTTTAAAAACAATCTTTGACATACTTTCTCAGTATTTTGTTACCTTCTATGGGCTTAATATTTACTTCTGATAGGTACATGAGGCTGGTTATCTTGCAGCAGATGTAATTAGTCACAGAGTTTCTTCCACGTGAAGAAATCCTCAAGTGATTCCTAGTTTCCAAATCCACATTCTTTCTCAAATTGTGATACCTGGGCATGCTCAGTGAAAGGAGGGAAAGGACAGACACCCTGTGTATGATGTAGAGCATACTCCAACAGGTCCCTCATGTTCAGTCCTAGTCCTGAACCACACCAGACACATTACCCTGCATGGGTTTCTTTCAGTGTAGATGAACCTGTGTGGTACAGGTAATCTCTACACATAGTTCACAAAACTATGTGTAGAGATTACATGTTACATATGTACAAAACATCTGGTTATATGTTATATGTGGTCATAGTCTAGTAAGATATGTGATCTTGACATCTAGAGCTCCTGATGTACCTGATCCACTTCTGTTAGCAACCTCACCTTCCTCAACTCATCCAGGCCATCTCTGTTTTTCCCTCTTACCAGTTGCCAGTTAAGTATCTTTTTCTCCTCTGTTAAATTTTTGTTATTGAGTCAAAAAGAGATAGTTCTCATTGCATTTTCCTGCTGGAGAAACCTTTACACAACTGGTTCAGCCTAGCTAATTATTCCTTTGTGGTTTCTTGATCCATGGACTACTGATACAATGTTTGTACAGGCTTGAGTTCTGGCCAACAGCTGTCCTGTCTTGTAACCTTTAGTAATTTTTGTCTTTGATCTCTCTCCTACATCCAGACCACCCAATAATAAGATTCTGTCCAAACCATCTGGAGAATTTTTTCATCTATTTCCTTGTTCCTAGTCGTTAAATCAATCTCTGACCAATACCACTGGAGATCATTTGAACTTTGTGCTTGTACATGAGGTTTTCTCAGGTAGGCAGGAATACTTGTCACCTCCCTTCAGTAATATCTTAACTCCCAAGCATAAAATTTAAAAAATTAACCAAGCTTTCCCAAAAATTAACCAAGCTGTCATTGAGAAATGAGAGTTGCAACTTAAAAACTATTTTCAGACTTACTTGTCACTGTTTGGTGACATTTTACTTTGTTCCAAACCTGATCATGATTTAATTGTCATGATCTTTAGGACTGTTATCTCAGGGGGGACTAAGATTTTGCACAACACTGTTAGTACTTTGGCTTCATACAGATATATCCATCATCACATATACAGATATATCCATCATCATACAGATATATCCATCATCATGCAAGAGAATGTGCCTTTGGAAGACCTCTAAGAAGAAGATTTAAACTAATAAAAACTTATTCATCAGTTTCAAAGTTAAAAATTAACTATCATCCATTAAATGCTGAATATAATAGGCCTCTCTTGATAAATAACTACTTTGGAACAGAGCACTGAAGTTGTTTAATCATTCAGTCTGGTTTGGGCTCTTGTTTGGTCATCGTGTATGATTAAGCTTTTACAGCTTATACCTCTTCCTGACTGACCTGCAACTTGCTGGTCACTCAGATGAAAAGCCAACAAGCCTGGCTTTGCAGAGGCACTTCTGTGAGTGTCAGGGTATAAGTGTCCTATCCTGCCAGGCTTCTTCCTTTGTCATCACTACATTTGCTGGTGTAAACTTGATTGCTATTGGTAATAGCAAGGAGCACAAGACCTAAATTCTGTATACACTGTAGAAAGCTATCAAACATTGAAAATACTATACTATTCAGAAATGGGTGAATCTGTCTGACTTTCAGATTTGCTATGTCTTAAAGCTGCATCTGCAAACAGAACTTACACAGGGCTGATTGCAGAGATAGCGGCAGAGTTCTCCTATGTACAAAAACATGGTAACATTGTATTTCCTACAGTCATTCCAAAACTGTCTCGCAGAAAATTTCTTCTTCAAAACACAGGTGGCTCCTATGTGATGAAAACAGATAAGAAATTTCAAAATAGTCTTCAAAATAAACACAATAGTGGTCTCCTACCACTATTGTAACAACAACAACAACAAAAAAGCTTGTCATTCTCTTATCAGTTAATGATAAATTCAGCAAATTAAATAAATTGTAAGCTATTTCCAACAGGATCTGTCTGTTAAATGAAACTTGCACAATTAAGCCTTGCTTCTTTTTCTGAGTAGTAACTAAAAACTTAGAGTAGCAGAAGCAATACAGACAAATCTTTTAATGATCTCCCGTTGTCAGGAATAGGTCACAGCCCAAACATTTTGTTTGTGTCATGATCATGAACTGGTTTCATTCTGAAAAAAAGAAGATCTTGGAATGGGAGAAATGATAGCTCACAGCTTCTCTATTTGTGTCAAGTGGTGGAAAGGAAATGTGCTGAGTCTTTGTTGTTTCCGTGTCATTCCCCTTTTTCAGTTCCTTGACAACTGAGAATCAGCACTATTTTTGTTTCTGTGACCCTGCTGTTCTTTTTGAGCTTTCCATTCCAAAAGCCACTTCATTCTACACCTCTCATATCTGCCACCCCATCCCTTCCTAAGTGCTGTAAGTCAAGAATTTACAAATTTCCCTGTTTCTATCCTTTCAAAAATTCCTTTTTTGCCCAAGTCCTGTATGTCCTGTTTAAGACATCCCAGGGCCTTCCAAGTCTTGAATCCCTTCTAGTCCACTTTTCCCAGCTTGCCTGTTCCTCCCTGATCTTGAAACCTGTCAGAGCTCTTTGGCCTCACCCTCCTCAAAGCTTTGTCATTAAAATCCCAGACTCCCAGGTCTCTATCTGAACACCTAAGAAAGCTGTTACCCTACATTTTCTGTTCTAAGAAAATTCATAGCCTCAAACCTATTCATACACTCATTTCCCCATTCCCTTTGTGTTTCTGTTAGGCAGAAGCAGTCTTGCCAGCAGTTACTGTAAGCCAGCATGCCTGCCTGCCCTGTTCCTGAATAAACAAAACACTGAAATGTCTTTTAAAACACTCCAGTTCTATACTTAGCATGCCAAAACCCAGCATCTGGGCAAGTCTCTAAGGACAGAAATAAAGGATGTATCTGGGAAATATCTGGTTCCTAGCTCTCTACAAATAACTCCTATTATCAAATTTAGAAGGGGAGATTTTGTCCTTCTTCCCTTTTTTCACTTTAATATGATGAATCTAACTCTATAGGCCTTACTCAAATAAGAGACTGAAAAAGCTCCACAACAATCAGTCATATTCAAAAGGTTGGGCTTCCACAATGCATTTATAGCTTCTGACACCAAAGATCAAGCCTCAGATGCCTGTGTGAATGTCTTTACAGACTTTTGGCAAAAAGTATAAATATGATATCAAGTTAAACCTACAGAACATGTGCAGTGGTGCTAACAATACACAGACCTCAAGTCATTTTTATACTGTATTTATGCAACAATTAGTGTTTGTTCTAAGCTTCAAAAACTATGCATATACCTTAGATATTGCCCGCAAATGGAAGAGATGTGATAAAATGATAAAAATGATAAAATTACAAAGGTTTTTTGGTAAACATAATATTTAAGTTACCAAGCAGTTATTCACCTAATACTAACATGTTATAGCCTTGTCAAGTTAATGAAATGTCACTAGAAGGTAAATATTACCTAACTGAATGCATCCACTGATGCCAAGAAGAGAAGCACTGATGTGGTACAAGGGAAGAGTGACGTACATAATATCCTGAGAAACTGCACCGCACTGAGTAAGTGCTAAGGAGGCAGCCAGAGTTCTGAGATGAGTGATGATAGTAGCTTTTGGGAAACCTGTCAAAGAGAAAGAGCAAATAACTATGAATGTACTGCACACATTAATAATTTTACTGTAAATAGAATTATGTTGGGAACATACAGGAAGAATTGCCTCTTCTTCTGAGTCTTCGTCCTATGCTTCGCTGTTTTATGAGTATATCTCCTTAGTCTCTCAGCTCCTTCACTCTTTCTGCCTGTAAAGCTATTGACTCACAGAGTTATAGAGTAGTTAGGGTTGGAAGGGATAATGACAATATAGGATAATGTAGTCTCAACCCCCCTGCAGTGTCTGTTTCATCTGGGGGATGACGTCCATGCCCTTCACAGGCATGTGCAGGCCAGCTCTGCATATAGGTTTCCCTTGCCAGAAAGTGAGAATGGGAAACTGTGTCACTCAGCTTCTACTTGCAATAGAAATAACTTCTACAAAGTTGTTTGGATTGACTAGTGGATGGATTTCTCCATCCTTCCACTCTAAAAATAACTCCCATTTCAAAATTAAAAAACAGAGGTTCCACTGTTCTTCCTTTCTGAGCAACTCTTAGAGACTGACTTTATTTGCTTTATATTAAATAAATTAATTTCAGCCATGGAGTATCTATGTAGAAGTTCAGTAACTGAAATTACACTCTTGTTAAGCTATGGCAAAAATGGTTTAAAGTGTACTGTGCTTCTAAATAAATTAATCCTCCCTGTCTTGACTTAGAAATTCAAGTATTGTCTTTTTGTGTCTTTTTGCTAAATTTATATGGCCTTAATTTTCAGAGGTGCAGCTGTACTTTGTTAGTACATATCCTCACCTGTACTTCCTGATGTGAAGATGTACAGAGCTGTATTTCTTGTGTCAGTGACAGCTCTAAGATGAGATGGAACAGGATTATCAGGCACCTTGTGTAGTTTATCTGGTAGGGTGTGAACATGCTGGAAAGGAGAACTGGTGGTCATCAGCCAGACAGCAACATTATTCTCCAAGAGATTCAAAACAAATTCTTTCTTTATTGATCCCAAACAATCTGCCAAATCAAAACAAACAAACAAACGAACAAGGTAATTATTAAAATAAATACAACTGCAGACCTGATTACTAGCACTGAAATTATATATCATACCCCTGTATAAACCTACCACAGCCATAGGAGGGCTAGCCTGCACACTGGACAGTGAAAAAATCATCATGATGTTTAATTTCCCTATATTTCTCATTGACTTTAATTGTAATTGATAAAACACCATGAACTTAGTTGGTGATGCTTGTACATAGGATTTAATTTAATCACATTTGTTCCAAAGCCTGGCGCATATACCAAATAACAAATCCTCAGAGATTCATATGGAATTATGGTAGTACTGCCAACCTGTATAAAAGATGGGAAAACAGGAGTAAAAAGTTAAATAAATTGCCTAGTATTGCATAATATGCCATAAACAGGGACAAAACTGCATCTCATTGTGCTGTAATCTTTGCTTTAAGCAACGCTACCTTGGGATCACTACTTAAAGTTGTTATAAAGTAACATAAATGTTTATGTAGGTATTTTGATCTGAAGGAAATCACAACTATAAAGGGAATCTGTGTCTTCCTGTAGTCAGTGAAGTTTTATATAAGCCACATAAATGAATAAATAAATGAAATTATGGCAAAGTATGCTAAAGTATCTCCCAAGGCTGATTTCTTGCTGAGGCATGATTGCTCCTGGTACCTTGTCCAGTACTTGGAGAGTTTCAGATTTAGGCTTTTTGTTCTACTAATTAATTGCATGGGGCTTATGTTGTACTTATACCCTTGAAATCTAAACATTATCTCTTTTCTCTCCTTTTTAGACAACACTATCTCTTTCCTTACTTTTCCCCCTCCTTTTCTTCCCTCCTTTTAAGTGTGTGTCTATACAAAGAGCTTGCAGTTCTGAAGGGCTCTGATTTTCTGTGTTTGATAAAAGCTGGAAACAGTAGAAAGAGAGCAGAAAGTGAAACACAACACAGAACTTACCTTCTCCTATGACCAGTGCTTTTGCTGTGCTTGTATTGATGCAGTGCAGGAGAGATCTTGAGTGGATATTGATGTTGAGAAAGGCCACGATGAAGCCCAGCTTGGCTAGCCCGAACCAGACATGGATGAAGTCAGGTCCATTACCCATCAGCAGGGCCACAGTGTCACCCTTTTTCAGATTCCCATAGAGCAGAAAGGCCTGTGCTACCCTGTTACTCCTCCTGTCCACATCCTGATAAGTGTACACTGTCCCTTCATAGATAAGGAATGGCTTGTGGGGATTTTTTTCTACCGTCTGCCTGAAAAGGTCAATTATGGAGAGAATTCCATTTTTTGACCACTTTTTTACTGTTGCCTTTGACCTCTTCCACCTCAAGAAATAGATCAGGTCTGCCCAGAAATAGGGGAGAAAGATCTTCAGAGAGACACACAGCACCACTATTCCTCCAGCAACTGTTGAAATCCACGTGCATAGCATGCTTGGAGCCGGACAATAATATATTTAGTGATCTCAGACATATAGAATACATACATTATAATAATTAACACTGAGTTTTAAGACATAGATTAGAAGTTAACTAGCTAATTACAATTCCAGCAGTTAATTTGAGAACTGTTAAAAATACCTTATTGACATTTGCTAGAATAAAAAGACCCACAAGAGTACAAAAAAGAAGAAGGGAGTTAAGAGTTAATAAAGGATTGAGCAGGATTTTTAACTTGTAATCAAAACTATGTCTAGATTTTTTACTGTCCCATGGCAAATCTTAAAAGAGGTGAAAACAAACAGGCCAGGCACATACTATCATGTATATAATATGAAAGTATATTACATACAATACACCTGTCAGATGCACCAAATGTTGTTCTTTGCTGCCCAGATTGTATTTTCTGGTCTGATAGAATTTGAGACCATTTGAGACCAAAAGTTTGAACAGTCTGATCAACAGACTGAACATACATGAATTGCAGGCAGCATACTGTGAAACTTCTGCATCTTCTGAACTATCCAGTTTTCCCCATAGGATTCTCTGGCATTTGCAATAAACGGTGATGAATAACTTTGCAATATTTATATTATTTGCATTATTTACAATAGCATCTTCCAGTTTCAAACAAAATCGTGCAAACACAAACTGAGGTTTGGTAAAACAACCTTTATAGTATAACAATTATTAACTTCTGTAAAATATATCAGGCAAAAATTAATTGTCATATTTTCAAACGGTCGTAGGGGAGGACTTGTGAAGATCATGAAAGATCCTTAGAACATAATATATGTAGCATTGACCAGTCTCCTTTTTAAAGTATCAGCCATGATTACTGTAAATATTTGAAATGCCTTATGTGACAATCTAGGATTCAAGAATACATCAGCAAACTGAAGGCTTTTCTAAATGGGGTGACCTCCACTCTGTAGTTTACAAATATCTTACTGACAAGCTGTACTTTTGTTATATTCCTCAAGCTAGTTTACATTTTAAACAATATTCAATTAATATACTTGTAAAGTTCAGTGGAATTTTTGCAGAAAGCAATATCTTGTATGTACCATAAAGCATATGAAATGTACTGGTAAAAGAGCAGCTTAAAAATGGCATGGCATTAATTGCACATAAACATATAAATGAAGTTAAAGCATGTGAGGCAAAATGTTTTAATGTTCTAAACAAAAATTCTAAATCCATCAGTTTCTAAAGTCTTTAATTTGTAAAGAGACATTCTTAGTTGCCTTGAAATCTGTCAATTCTTCTTGATTACACTGTGTTGCCTATCAGGCCAAATGTCTTGTCTTTCAACATGAAGAAAGAATTGAAGTAACTGCAAGTTTAGTCTTACAATAGATGTGCCATTAAAAGACCCTGTGTTTTAGCTCATATGGCTCCTTTACTGCCTTTCTGCCTTTCTCAGAATGTTACTGTTTAATGGCCAAGGGCACAAACAGAAGACCTCCTGAGTGTCATGGCTCATATATGATTTGGAAACCTTTGCTCTGCTTTCTTTGCCACATGCAAGCATGCAAGATTCACTGAAATTAAGCAACTAAATTCAGCTGCAGGCAAAGACTAGGTTTCAGCACTAGCTTTCTTTTAGCATTCTTATATTACTTCTATTCCCAAAAATAGCAACGGTGTATAAGTCAGAACTCAAAGTTAAAAAAAAATAGAGGGAAAAATAGGCAGGCTACGGGAAAAAAGAATTAGTCCTCAAAGCTGTGTCAGGATTTTGGTTCGCCCTTTTCACACCTGAATGTGATTGGAAAGGCTCACAAATTCTTGTTTTAGAATTGTTTGAGCAAAATACTGCTTATGGAGCAGAAAACAAAGAAAATTAAAGGGAAAATGTAGACCATATAGAGAAGGAGTGAATTTTAGGAAAGAGTGACTATTGTGAAAGACCATGCATCTCCCTGAGAGAGACTACAGTCCTACAGCCAGCTGCAGTGCAGAAATCATACTGTTGTCACCTCCTGTATGCCTGGAATGAAAAGCCTGGTGCTTGCTTTTGACTGCAGTATTCTGGCAATACAACCTAGCTTGCTTTTGATTATTGCTTATAAGGTTTCTCCAAAGCATTCACAAAAAGTACATGAACAGGAAATTAAATTACACTCCAAATGAAAGGACTGCTCAGAACAGTGAAATGTTTTCTCAAATTTAGACAAATTCAAAACACTTTGGAAAAAAAATTCTCACATTGTGATAAGTAGGTCTTGATTTTGCTTTAAATGCAAACCAGTTGTTTCCAAAGAGGTATTAAATGCATGCTTAATTTGCAGTCTAAGCAAATCCTTTGTATCCTCACAATATCAGCTACTGACTTAGTGTCAAGTTCTGGCATGGTTTGGTTGTTTGATTGCATTTGGGTTTTTTTAGAGGCTGTCTGTCAAAGTATGAAATCTGATTTTTATCTCTTGTTTGCATTATTTTCACCAAGTTTCCATGAAGTGGAATTTTTTTGCACGTGTACTGAGATTCTTATCTCAGCATAGTCAGAAATAAATTTAGTCCAATAAGCCTGTAAAGAATTATAGAATCATAGAATGGTTTGGATTGGAAGGCACCTTAAACATCACCTAATTCCAGCCTCCCTGCAATGGATTGGAACACCTCGCACTGGACCAGGTTGCTCAGAGCTCTATCCAGCCTTGGATGCTCCAGGATATTTTCTCATGTTATCTCTGTTAAATTTACTCTGAAGTCTTGGAAAGTGCATTTGAACAATTATCTTAGAATAACTGAGTAATTCCTTTAGCCTTATTTTAATTAATATGCAGTCTGGTTATTTCCAGTCCTTAGCCTCAATCTGTTTATCTCTTGAGAGCATTCTACACCAAAGAAGTATTATTCCAATGGAAACTGACTGCTAGCTCTTCTTAGTTGGAGCTCTCTTATTCTTTGCCTGGTTCTGATCTGGCATGATTCTGTTAGAGAAAAGGAAAACAGAACAACAGAGCTGCCATGTGAGACACAGGCTACGGCATGTCTGCAGCTTTGCTTGCACAAGAAGGGTAACTCTGGGAGGCAGGGAACCTACTGGAGAGAGCAATAGCACAGGAGTCATGGCAATAGCAATAGCACTGGATAGTCCTGCTGGATCATTTAAAGATCCAGCAGGACTATCCAGAAATGTTCTCCAGTCCCAGGGAAATGTAAGCAGCCCTATGTGTTGGCCTCTATGCCTTCATGTGCTAGCTCTCTAAGGCATCTGAGATGTCTCTGAAACACCTGAGAAACAAAGAGTTTCATTAACTGACCTCCCAGTTAACGTTACAATGATCTTAAAAGTGCTTACAAGACTTTCTTTCATATGAACTTTGCAAGGTGGAAACAGTATTTAAAAAGACTTGGTGTTTTGAACAATTGTCACATAACCTCTGCTTTGAAATTTGCAAGCACAAAATCTCAATTTAATTAATTACTTAATTGGTCACCGAACTCACTAGTTTTGGTATGTCGTGTCTTTTTTGTTCCATAGCGTCAGAAAGCAGGGAAAAGCAGGGTTTTGTTTACTTACTCTCTCTGCTTTGTTCGTCTGGGTTTTTTTTTTCAGCTGTTCCTCTGCAATCACAAGGATTGAAAACATTTCCTTTTAATGACAACTGATATTCTTAAGTATCTATTAAGTATTCTTAACTATGTCTTTAGAAAATTAAATAAAATTCAAAAGGAAGTAGTCAGTGGTATCAAAATACACAATGGACTATTTTTCTTTATTTTCTGGCAACCACATTAATAATAACAAACCAGGAAGGTTTCTAAGTAGAGGGAACCCAAATATTTACCAAGAATTATGGTAAGAATTATGTCTTCCAAGTAATCCATCAGCTTTTTCAGTGAAACAACATGCTACCTTTGCTAAAGGCAATCTAACCAATAGGCAGCCAAACCTGAGTTTTGAAGCTCACCATATAATTCGTAGGAATAGACTGAGATGTTTCTCTGATTGAAGCAGAACTTCAGAAAATTTTAATGCAAGCAAACAAAAAGATATCTTTTAGTTGACTTCTGATGCATGCAGTGGACATTGTTTTACGTAAAATAAGAAATTATCTATAAAAGAAAGGCTGACATTATAATTTAGCTGATTTTATACCCAGTTCTTTTTCCAGCATCTGAATGATAAATGAAAGCATTTGCTTACCAGCCTTTTTTTTTGTGTATGTTGATTAACGTCCTGTATGTGATTAGATCGTTTCTACCTTCTTGTATCACTTGTGGGAAGGTTGGTATCACTTGTAAGAAGGTTGCATGGGTTGTCTGAAAAGGTTCCTTTTGCCCAAGCAGATGTTCTCTTGAAGCTCCACACCTAGAGTGTGTTACTGCGTGCCTAGACCTGCAGGTAAAGACTCCTTTCTGTCCCCTGGATATCACAGGTCCCCAGTTCTGTAGCTCCTTGCTTTGCAGCTGTCTTGAAGCATGTGAGTGGAAGGGAATTGGACACTGTATTTTGGAACAAAGTGTGTTTGCTCTCTGTATTGAGAGTTAATAGTTAAAAGATTAAGAAGTCAATTATGCACTGCTGGTTTATATTCTTAAAAGGATGACAAGCACCAAGACACAGGGTTACACCGAGGGAAAGGACTAATCTATTGAAATTGCTGTTTCAGTGCAATAGAAGCAACTTAGTGATGTTTCCATATGCTCCTAAATACAATATATACAGTACACAGCAAACAGGTCTGTAACATTTATCTGACATTGTTATGTAGTCTATGCAACAGGAACAAAAACCTTTTATGATTAACACATTTTTTAAGTTCAGTCATACAAATGTCAGAGGACATTCTTATTATACAATGTAAATGCTGAAAAAGGACACTATATTATGTGGCACTGGTAGCCTACTTGATTGAGAAAATAGATAAGATTACATTAATGAAAACATACACACTGTTGACTGACAGTTTAAATCATGTGGCCCAACCTCCTAAATTTTGAAACTCATAAGTAAAAGCTAAACAGCTTTTTAAAAGGTTGATGAATACATGTGGATTGCCTCATTCCTGTTTGAGTATTTAAAAATTTTTATAAGACATATCTTTTGTATATGTATGACTATTTCCTGAGGCATAATTATGGCATTCAGTTATTAGAAAATCTATAGGCCATTACTTTTTTCTCTCTCTCTTTTTTTAATGCATAATAGCTCACATTATTTAATTAGATTAGAATGCATTATTTAAGGTTATGGACTTTGTTTCATTCACGTACTAAATATTTTATTTTGTTTACTTCATTTGAAGGACATAATTTTGAGCTGGTCATACAGTACCCTGGCACTTTATGGAAAGACTGGACTATCATCCTGGCTGGAGAAAAAGATTAAAAACACTGTAAAGGGAAGAAGATTACTGTGGAGCAGACAGCCTGAAAACATGACTTATCCATTAGAGAAGATGAAGAAAATAGCTTGGAGTAAGGGTCAAGCAGAGGAAAGATTTGGCTTCTTTCTAATAATAGAAATAGTGTTTTGTGATTTTGTTACTGGTTTTGTTTCCTTGTGAATAAATTATTTTAAAGGTGGTGGTTTTTATCATTGAAAACAAGGACAGCATTGGGAAGTAAAAAGTAAGGTCAAGAAGATAGAAGAGTTCCAGATGAAAAGGAATCAACAGAAGAGAAAGAAAACATTTATTCTGTAGCATAATGGCTATGAGTCTTTCCTAGCAGTCCTAGATTTCAGTCATTTGCCTAGTAGCAGAAACTGGACTTGTATCATACATTCCAGTATGTGTCCTGCAGATGACTAACAAGTATAAGTAAAGTAGAATTGAACTACCTTCCTTACTTTCCCATTTAATATCTCAAAAATGAAATTATTAGACTAGATTCTTAACATAACTTAAATTCTTTCACAGAATCACACAAAGTTTGAGCTTGGAAGGGATCTCTGGATGTCATCTTTTAAACATTTTCTGGTTCAGCAGAGACAGCTAGAGCCACTTACCCAGAATCATGTCCAGTCTGCTCTTCAATATTCTTTCTCCTGTCACAAGACACTGCTGGAAAGAGCCTGGCTCCATCTTCTTTGCAGCAGCCTTTTTAGGACCTTTTAGGTTCAGGCCTTTTTGCACCTTGATCAGATCCTCTCTGAGCCTTCTATTCTCCAGGCTGAACCATCCCAGCTTGCTCAGCCTATCCTCCAAGGAGAGATGCTCCAGTCCCCTGATGATCTTCATGGCACTTTGCTGGACTCTGTCCAGCATGTGCAGCTCTCTTGTACTGGGGAGCTCAGAACCAAACACAATGCTCCAGGTAAAGGATCAGCTACTCCATCCTGCTGTCAAAACTCCTAAAGCAGTCCAAAACATCATTAGTGGCAAGGGCACATCGCTGGCTTATGATCAACTTGTTGCCTGGCACAACCTCCAGGGCTTTGTCTGCAAAACTGGTGTCCTGCTGGTTAGCTGAATGTGCAGGTGCCTGGGGAGGCCTCAGGGGCAGGACTTTGTGCATCCCCCTTGCTGAACATTTTGGGCTCCTGGCCTGGCAGAGGGATGCAGAGAGAAGCACCAAGTTAAGACTCTGTGTAGGAGGGATCTGGTTGCTGCTGTGATGCCTCAGGTTTTAGCTTTTACATATTTCAGGTTTTGTTCTGCTTTAGTGTGTAAGTCTAGGCTTCATATTAGGGGAGAGTAAGCTTTCTTCACAGAGTAGGTGGACAAAAAATTCCTTCTCTAGCTGGGGCCCCAAGGACAGCTGATCCAGATCTCAGGCCCAAGAGCATAAACAACGGAGGACCAAAGAGAGAAAACAGCAGGATGGGACTTCATGGGCTAAAGCAGTAATTGGACAATTAACTCCAATATGCTATGGACCGAAACTTACAGAAGTGAGAGACCTCGTGACCCGTCATCCATTTTGTGTCCATTTTGGGCTGCGCTGCACAAGGTGGATCTATTGAGGCCTCTTAATAAGTACCTACTTTATTCTTAAACTCTGTCTAGTCTCTGTTCTAGGTCAGCCTTCACAAGGCATTGGCTATAGCAAGTTTGCACCAAGCAATGCAGGCTGGTAGGAGAGCAGAACCCCAGGATGTGGGGGCAGAGGGTGTGGTGAGGATAAGGACAGGCCTGGAGTGATAAGCACTGGAACACAGGCTGGCCCTGAAGACCTCTGTCTGGGAACATCTGCCTGGGATCAGGAGCAGAGATGCAGGTCTGAAGCTGGGGAGCATTTGCCTTTGGGGGAGCAACAAAATCATACCTGGCAAATGTAGAAGGACCCAGCAGTATTAACATGCCACTGCTCCTGGCCAGGAGCTGCATCCCCTCACCCCTTCTCCCATGTTACGCATCCATAGGGGCCAGCAACACATGAGGAAACAGAGGCTGTGCACCAGGAAAAGGGGGAGAAAGTACAGGTGGAGATAGCAATGCCAGTAGCATTAATACTAAGATTCTATATTTTTCATCCATTCAATTTCCTTGTTAGACTACTGAGAGCCTTCTGATTGACTTGTGGGCTGGCAAATATTCCAGTTGCTGGACCAGCTCCCAGCTCCATTTTCATCATTGTTTGGGGCATTCTTCCAGTACTGCTGGTGGGTTGGCCTCTTGCAGGACTGGAGAGAGTCCACTCCTGCAAGAGGCGAAGAGAAGAGAAGAGAAGAGAAGAGAAGAGAAGAGAAGAGAAGAGAAGAGAAGAGAAGAGAAGAGAAGAGAAGAGAAGAGAAGAGAAGAGAAGAGATGGCCAGAGAAGAGCCTAGAGAGCTTCTGGCCTGCCAGGTGAACGGTCTCCATCTCAGCTGGAAGTGGAGGGACCTGGCATGGCCAGCCCTGGACCTTCATGAGTCAATAGCTCTCGCTGTAGTGGGAACAGGGGCACTGGGGGTCTGCTGGCACGCCCATGAAGGGCAGTGGTTGAGGTGCTGGAGCATTCCTCTTCAGCTCCAGCAGGGCTGGTGGACGGGGCTGGGCCAGGTGTGAGAGTCCCCCTTGGTGAGGCAGCAGGATGGGGGGCATCAGGGGGCTGTCCTCCTGCTCCTTAACAGCATGGCTGTCCTCCAGGTCCAGCAGATGGTGGGTGTCCCTGATACACTGCTGCACAGCAACATTGGTGAGGTTCCCTACAAACCTTGCTGTGTGGTTTTTGAGGCTGAACCTTATGCTGGATCAAGAAATCTGTGTTCAGCCCAAAGCAGCATAGGGTGAGCATTACAAAGTCCTCCACTGCATGCAAGGGATGATTGTCAAAGGTCAGCCTCAGTTTCTGATGTATCCAGAGAAGAAAGCACTGGAGGAAAGCTGGGTGGTCACGGTAAAGGGATGCCCAGGTATGCAGGTGGAGGCCACCTGCAGGAGACCTGAGGCAGATGGTATTCCACAGGCTGTTCTGCTGCTACTGCAGGTCTGTGGGCAGCTGGATAGCCATGAGGTCCTCCTGCCTGGTGGCCAACAACTGATGACACTGCAGATGGTGTGACAACATGTTCCTCAAAGTCATGGCCCACCTGCACTGAGCACACAGTGGACAGGATCTCTGTCTTGCAGAGGGGGCACTTGGGCTTGCTCTCAGCCTGCTGCAGGATGCATGGCTGCATTGTCCCAGCGTTGTCCCAGCTGTCCAGGTTGTGGGACAGCAATTGCCCAGCTCCATGGTCATGCCCTGTCCTGCGGTGGGAGGGTGGGAGCTGTGAGATGCTGGGAGCTCACAGGTGCTGCAGCAGTGGGTGTCACACTAGAAAGGCAATCATCATCTGCCCTGGGGAAGGGTCTAAGTGCCCAGGTCCCTCAAGAAATAAACCCTCCCAGCTCTGCAAGGGAATTTCCCCTTCCAGCTCACCTCTGCTGCTGAGAGCACTCCTGGGTGCCTCAGCTACCTGAACCTGTCAAGGCTGAGGAAGTTCCTCTGATGGATCTGGGGTTGGACACAAAGACCAGCAATAAAAATCTCCCTCAAACAACACAGGCACCAAAGGTCTAGCTCAGTGCTCCAGACTTCAAAAATTGACTCAGCTGGAGTCCAGGCATGGGTTGACTGGGTGAGACTCAGTGCCCAGATAAAGCAGTAAGGTCACAATCCATCACCTGGGGAAAGTCAGTAGCCAACATCACAGACTGTCACTCAGGGACATCTCAGTGTTGCAAAAAATTCAGTAAAAAACCCCCAACTCCTTAACACCAATATTCATTAAGAAGCAGGTGTACATCTTGGCTGGATGTACAAGGGGATATCTCCTCCAAACACTGTGCATGCAGAGTACAGGAAAGTTTCTGTTTATATTCTGCATTTTACATACATATTCATATTGATTTTTCCAGAATAAACATAAATACGATAATAATTTCCACAAAATCATGAATACATTTTCCTTCCCCTTTATGCATGTGTTCTTCTGTCCTAGGGGTCTCTTTGGTGATCCTTACTGGGTGGGTGACCCCAGTGCTGACTGACACCAGGTGAAACTGGCAGGGCACTGGGGCCAGTGGACTTCCAGTTCTCCTTCTTACACAATGGGTATTGTGCAGTTCTGCAGGCCAGGGGATTTTGAAGAATAAGCATTGTGTTAGCTCACTGGGTGTAGACAATTTATCATCTGGTAACATCGTACATCCCTTGGTGACATCAGATACCTTGGAGACACCACTGTCCAGCACTAGGTAACATCACAATGGGCCATCCTCACCCAGGGCTCTCTTCAGGAGCACTGTGTGTGGCCCAAGAACACATGCCTGGGGCTAGTGAAGTGCTGCTGGCAACACCACCCCTCTATCTCTTGTCTCATGCTTATTACCAGTGTTTCATACCATCCACTGAGGCCTTATCCCTGTGTTCCAAAGCCCCATCAGGTCTCTATGGCCAGGGCAGACATTTCCAGGCATATCTGGCAAGAGGGCTCTCTGGATAAGAACTCATGCCTCCCTTAAAAGCTACAAGACAAAGCCAGCAAAATGGCTGTGAGACTGACAGCTGCTGGTGGCACTCACACTAGAATGTCATCAAGCTCACATCCACTTGCAGCTTCTCAGGACACCTGTCAGGCAGTGACAGTTCTGGAAATGTGAAGAGGCCACCAAAGGCTGAGTTTCCTGCCTTCTGAGTTACCTCAGGTGATTCTCTCCAGACTAAGTGGGAGTACACATTCAGTAGCTTCCAAACAGGTGGATATGACAGTTTGTGTGCAAATGGGCGAATCAATTTTATTATTGATTAATCAATAATATTGATTTCAAAATAAAAAATCTCTGCTCCTTGCTTTGAACTTTGAAACATTATTGTGATTTGTTTATTCAGTGTGCATATAGGTTTTGGGATACTCAGAATGTCCCAGAAGGCTTCTAAACTCTGCCTAGAGACCAATGGTGTAATACGATCCACATAGTTAAAGACAAGATTACCTACCATATCACATGGCCATTGTCCTTGCTCACACAGGATGGGGAGTGGAGCAGAGTGCTTTTCAGAAGTTAAAGCTGTTCCATTTATAAATGAGTACAATGTGCTACAGGGAATTTACTGTTACAAGCCTCTTTCTATTTGTATGCTCCCAGAATCTTAATTTCCATGAGATTTTCAATACAAGCTGCCTCACACCATCAAGAAAAAAAGACTTTTGGATGCATTACATTATCAAAAACCATCCTCTCTTGTGCTACAATCCTCTATTTTTATTGTATATTTATAACTTGCTATATGTGCAACATGACCACAAAGAAAAACAAAAAATGCAAACAAATGAAGTAAAGGTCAAAGAAGTATGTAATGTCAATGCTCACTCTTCCCTTGCCCCAAGTACCCTGTAAACTATGTAAAAAAATTCACATCAAGTAATGCATTCTTACCAAAAATCACAGGAATACTTTAGGCTGCAAGAAAGAAGAACAGCTCAGAAAAGGGGATATACAGATGGTAGAATTTTGTCATGGTGTCTTTGATGGCCCTGTGAACTGAGAGGAGCAGGTACTGTTTTCCTGTTTCCAGGTTTCTTTACTCACTGTTGCAAAAAAAAACCAAAAAAACCAAAAAAAAAAAAAAAAAAAACCCCCCAAAACCCAAAACCCAAAAAAAAAAAAAAAAAAAACCCAAAAAAAAAAAAACCAAAAAAACAAAAAAAAACCCCCCAAAAACAAAAAACAAAAAAAAAACAAAAAAAAAAAAACCCCCAAAAAAAAAAAAAAAAAAAACCCAAAAAAAAAAAAACCAAAAAAACAAAAAAAAACCCCCCAAAAACCAAAAAAAAAAAAACAAACCCCAAAAAAACCCCAAACTGGAACACAATTTAGATCAGATCAGAACAGAATCCTTTTATCACTACAGCTATAGGAGAACACAGAATGGCAGTGACCATTGCTGCTGGTAAGACCTCTGTCCAAAGGAGAGAAACACAAAGCTGATAACACCTGACATGCAGGTTGTGCAACTCCTTCTTTGTCAAAACTGTGTCAGATAAGCAGGATATGGTAGGCAACAACTGAGATTTAAATCCTTCAGATAAGTAGAGTCTATGCAGTGCACCCGTTTACAAATGATCTACTCCTTTTATGAATAATCCACTCCTTTGTAAATAAATCCTGCTGACTGGCAAAACCCTTAGCTGCAAATGTCTTAAGCAGGGAGACTGGTAGAGGCCTATGAGACATTAACTATTTTGCTTCCACAACACTGGATGAATTTCTCTTTTCCTACTTTCTAAAAACAGCAAAATCAGAGAATGTAACGTGAAGTCATTTTCGCTACACATATTATGCCAACAACCCTGAAGTCTGCAACATGCACAAAATGTAGGCAGGAAGCTAAGAAAGAGAATACCCCATTTGTGCATCAACTGACATTGAAAAAAAAATGTAAGTGTTATAGCTAAATCACAATATTGCCTACGTTACACAGAGCCCCATAGATTTAATGATTTCTATTATTGTGAAAGGATGTGCTTATCTTGTAAAAGCATGGGCACTAAAGGATGTAAAATAGTTTATTGTGAATTTTTCTCCTCTCTTCTAGAACAATTAAAGACAAAGAGGAAAGAGAAATGAGAGTGGAATTTAAATGAGAAAAAACATCAGCTGTGACATAGCAATAGATCACAGAAATTCAAATAAATTTGATTGTTTGCTTGGGTTTTTTTAGTTTGGTAAAGGGGGACTTACAAGGATAATTTGAACTGTTAGTAGATAAAATCTGGAAACTTTTCAAAGATTAAAGTTAGAATAATTTGATAGTTTCTCCAGAGAAAATTGATTGTTCTCACGGTTTAGGTTTCCTTTAGTAAAAATACAGGGTTTTTTGGCTTTACCAGAATCATCTGTCATCACTCCAGCCAGAGGAGCCAGCAAGGGGAGGAATAATTCATTTCCCAGGTAGTTAGTTCTATTATGTCAGACCTGTTACTCACTTCTACAAGGCAAACAGTAAGCCAAGCTTTTTAACTTCATCAGAGTAGCAAAACTTTATCTAGATACACAAGAGGCCCCTAATTTACCCAGTACATGCTTTGTAGCTAACTTCAGCAACTCAAGCCTGCAATCCATTTCTATTTTCTTAAGCTGTTTAAATTTTTTTCATTTTGTGTTTGGCTCTAACAGCTAACCAGTCTCTCAGAAGAAACTCGTCCCAAGATATTTTTGATCTGACATTATTTGTCCACATTAAACTCACCTGAAAAAATTGTCTATCGAAATTATGACAACTGGTGTAAACTCACAATTCATAAAATGAAAACCCATTTATGATGCTTATTACAGATATTTGTTTATACAGAAAAAACGAATCTGACCTTGCCTTATGTCCTGGTCTCAGCCAGAGTAGAGTTAATTTCTTCTCAGCAGCTGCTAAAATGATGTGTTTTGATCCAGAGTGAGGATGATATTTTGAGTTTTGCTAAGCTGTGTTTGTCCTGAGTCAAGGACTTATTCTTCCTTGTCTCATGCTCTGCCACTGAGGACATGCACAAAAGAAACTGGGAGGGAGAACAGCTGGGACAGGTGGCCCAAAGTCCCCAAAGGGATATTCAGCACCACAGAATGTCAGGCCCAGTATGTAAACTGGGGGAGTTACCCAGAAGGGGGAGAGCTGATCAGCGTTCAGGAACAGGGTCTGGCACCAGTCAGTGGGTTGTGAGTAATTGATTTGCACATCACTTGTTTTTTCCCTTTTTATTATCATTATTATCAACCATTATTACTGCATTTTACTTTATTTTTTCTTATTAAATCCTTCTTATCTCAATATACAAATTTTACTCTGATTCTCCTCCCCATTGCACTGGGGTGGAGTGGGGGTTAGAGGGGACATTGGCTGCATGGTGCTTAATCTCCAGCTGGGTTTAAATCAGGATGCTTTATAAACCCTCATCATGAGCAGTGCTCACGTTTGTGAGTGAGCATGCAAACACGACAAGTCTGCTTGTTTGCTTCAAAGTCTGCTTCCCAAACCTCAGTTAATTGATCAAATTCTTCCAACTGGAAAGAGGTGGGATGAGAAAACTGCTCCTGACAGACTGTGGAGTCTCTCCTTTCTGAGTCAGTCTCTCCTTTCTTGTAGTTTCTTGATGAGTGGATTCTGAGTGTCCCCGTGTCTGGAGGTCAGTGCAGCAGCCCAGGCTCCCCAGCAGCTTCTGGTCTGACATCATTGGACCATCTGGTCCTAAATACATTGGACCCTTTCTCAATCACTGTTTACACCCAGGCTGAAATAGAAAGAGAATGTGAGAAATCATGGCAAAAATTAAAAGCATCAATACAAGATACATTGTTGATTTCTTAAAACCTCACAATGGAGCACAGAATGAAATGCAATGCTAGAAGTAAAGGGTTGAGAGTCCAGAGCAGAATACCAAGCCCTGTCAGTAGCCTAGCCTCAGTTAAATAATTTAAATGGAGAGCAGTGAGTCTAAGTGACCCCAATGCATTATGGTGTTCTGCTGTTCTGACACTGCTGGAGCAGGTCCCTCACCAGGAAAAAGGACTTGCAAGTGAATCTGTGGCACACAGCATGATTCTCTTGGCAGCAGAAAACACTGGCATCATCAACCCTCCAAAATATTTTCTGTTTCTGAAAAGCAGTTGAAGAGCACCTGCTGGGTGCATTCTTCGTGAGGCTGCTTTAAGACCAGCAGTGAGGGTAGAGGGTCTTAATAGAAACACACCACAACACACTTACAAGAGAAGAAGCTCCACTGGCAGTTCCTGGGTTGAAGTTTGCACTTAGGAAGAGGGAGGAAGTTTGCACTTAGGAAGAGGGAGGAAATCTGCAGTGCTTTCACTCAATGACAGAAAAAAACCCATCTGTTAACTAGACTCTATGAGCACATGCATTAAAAATATCCTCCAGGGTATTTTGCCTATGTGGGTGAGGTGTGAGGCAGGGAGGATAGAGGAGGAGCAGCAAATTGGGGAAGTCAGCAAGATTTGGCATGTTGTAGCTACTCTGTGCTTGGAAATTATCCTTCTCTCATCCTTTCATTTAGGATGAATGTCCTAATTTGTAGCTAAGGAAGCTTAGAAGAAGGGGGTTGAAAATCTTTCATCAGATACATGTGACTGCAAAAATCCCCACATGATACGGTGTGGGGATTTTTGCACAAAAAGGGTGCAGGTACTATCAGGAAAGGACAGAGCAGTGTTGGTTGTACAATATATGAGGCATGCAGGTAATCAACATAACAAAAATAATTCATTATGTTTAACCATTTTGTTGCTGAGTGCATCCAAGCCACTGAGAACAGCCCACCTCAGAAGCAGTATGAAGCCAGAAGAGAGGGTAAGGTATCGTGCTTGGCACTTATATTATTTCAGTTCAGCAACAAATTATACATAGATAGAATGGCATATTTTCCTACTGCACTTTGCAGGGGGTTTCCATTCTGTAACACAGAGCAGGAGTACTTCTTTGAGCAGCCATTCTCAGGGAGTCTGTATTGTCAGATACTTAATCAAGGGCCAAAAGAAGACTGGAAAAAATATGGGCCAGCTGCTGAATGGTTCAGGGGACCTGGTAACAGACGACATGGAAAACACTGATGTACTCAGTGCCTTCCCTCCTCAATATTTACTTTACAATATCTTCCAGCAATGTTTACAGTATTTTTAACCAGTTTGCTCCAATAGGTGTCAAACCCAGTAGGATCCTTTAAGGCAAATCAGACTATTTCAGGTCTGAACTTTGGTTGCTGAGGATGACTGTATCTCACACTGAAAGCATTATTGACATGATCCCATTTATTCTTAGTGACCTGAACCTTCTTCTCTCTGGGTTGTCTCTTCTGCTCTTGCTGGCACAGTACCTCAGCAAATTCTGCCAAAATCTTGAAGCAATGCTTGCTGCACAGTTTGTTGAACCAACACCTCCAGCAGCAGCTTGACTGCCATATAAAGTCTCCCTGATTGTCCTGCAGGATTCCCAAGCAGCTGTGATTCCCAAGCAGCTGCATTTCCCAGCAGGGAGCTAGGGTGAGGACAGAAACCTCCAGGCTTTCTGAGGCAGCCTGTGTGTCAGGGATTGCTGCTCCTTGCCCTCCTGTCCACGCCCTGGCAGTGGGGTTGGCAGAGAGTGGGGGCACTGGGACCAGCTGGGCTGAAAGCACAGCAGGTGGGAGAAAGAGGAGCATGCAGAGATGGAAGAAGTACAGGAGGAGCAAAGTGGACCTTAGGGTGATTTGCTCCTAGTTGAAGGGGTCCAAGCAGGCCTTTGCTCCTTTGTAGAGCTCATCCACAATAATTTTTCTCCTAAGTGTAAAATAAAGTAGTAGCTGATCTTTTCAGTCAAACTAGGTCCTGTACATCTGCAGACCTCATGCACTAAGTACAGTATCCTGTAGGGGCCCCCAAATGAAACAAGCCAACTTTTCAACTGAATGGTGTAGATATACACGAGCACTGTGTTAGTGCTATCATCAGGAATATGTTACTTTGAAACACAACCACTTGAAATGTTAGAATTAATTCGGAGTACTTAATTCCTGGGAGTCTCATTTCTGTTTTCTTCAATTTTTCTAATTATATTTCAGAAAACCATAGGGGTTTGAAGGGTTTTAAATTCAATCAAGATTTTAAAATTGTGGAATGCCATTAGTTTGTTTTAGTTTGTTTTGGTGCTGCAATAAACACCTACATTATAGCATGGACAAAAACTTGTACAGGGTAATTGATATATTGCATAAAAGCGTCTCCTATAGCAGAGCCTACGTGTAGTGCCTAACCTCGGGCACTTGGGGGTGTCTTCTGACAAAATATGTCTTTGACTTTCTGCAGCACGGTTAAAATGTGCCCGCAGTAGCTCTCTACAGTAAGGGTCATTGACGTCGCATGGAAATTTCCTCTGATTCTATAAAGTAAGCAGTCCCTGAATCCAGCTACATCTGGCCTCTTGTTTCCACACTAGGCTGCCAGTGATGTGCTGAGGATGTACCTGATGAGCTGGGGATGCCCCCGCATGCTTTTCATGGGGCGTGGGGCCAGGAGCCTTCTCCGCATGCTGCTTGTTCCTTCGGAAAGCACTTCAGATGGACAGCAGTACTTCTGGCTTTGCATGTCTCTCCTGTAAAAGTGCTTAGCACATACTAGGCCTATTTTTCTTCATGGATCATCTGACCCTTATGCAGTTTCCCATTTTTGTATCTTCCTTTGCTATAGCACATGCCATCCACACCCAGGGGGTGGCTGGGCACCACAACAGCTCCTCAGGGAGGTGGTCACAGCCCGACAGAGTTCAAGAAGTGTTTGGACAATGCTCTCAGGCACATAGTGTGACTCTTGTGATGTCCCGTGCATGGCTAAGAGCTGGACTGAATGATTCTTCTGTGTCCTTTCCAACTTGGAGTATTCTTTGATTCTGTGATCTTGCAGCCCAGTTGTCTGAGAGGTGTGCTGTCCTCAAAGGACTCTGGCTGCATACTGGTGAATTTATTGTCATTACTTAGCTCTATGACACAAGCTGCATCCCTTCATTTTTTTTAGTGCTTCTTTTAAGACTGATATAATGAGGTACTTGTTCAAGAGCAGCACAACCCAAGGAAAAATATAATTCGGCGTAAGTGGAACATTCTTCTAGCCACAAACCAGCTGAAAACAAATCACTTCAAACCTAACTTCATCTATGCTATTAATTTAAACAACCTAAAAAAATTTTTCTTCTGTTTCCCTCAAAAGGTGAATTCCTTTTAATTTCCGCATTACTTAAAATTAATGTTCCTTCTATGTCACACGTACCAGGTGCATTTCCTTTAAGAGACTATTGGTTTGTAGGTACTTGCTGAAATACTGGGTCATTTTCTCAGTTTATATTTTGCTCTGCTTTTTTGTGGGATGTTACTGCTGTCCCTTATTTTCATCTCTCTCCTTAAATGTCATGTCCACACCAACACTTTCATATAGTTTAAAAATAGGCCTACATTTAAAATTCAAGTAAATTAAATTAATTGCATAATTTCTTCCTTCACAGAAAATTGTTTTGAATCTGTGTTCTTCCCAATGCATTAAAATATTTGAAAGTCAGAGTAATATCTTAATTTAACGAGCAACCTATTGAATAAGCCTGTATTTTCAAACTTGCAGAAGATCCAAGTTACCACTGTCAGTAGCAAAAGGTCTTGGGGGCAGGGGGAAGCGAAAGAAAAAAGATAAAAAAAACAAAAACAAGAAAGAAGGGTTTGTCAATACTAGGTTGCAAGATAAAACCATAAATACACAGAAATTCTTTGTTGTTTACACCTCATACCTCCAGGACCTCCTGCCACGGCTCAGCCTGGCTACTAACAACTCCCACTGCATTTCCAGGGATCTCACTGCTGAGCTCAATGCAGCAGTAGTTGGTGAGGAATTTCATCATGTATGTCATGAAACAGAGACTTGGCTTGAAGGATATAAGATACCACTGTCATGGATATAACTTCCAGCCTTTAGCAAAATCCCCTGAATGCAATATGCCGACTGCAAATGAAAGAACTTGTGATACATTTAATGGTAAAATGAAAGACAGGAACACTACATACACGTTAGTTTGCAAAGGGCGGAACTAAGTGGATCATCCTACTGTCCTTCTTCACAGATTTCTTTTTCTTTGTATATCACAAATTCTCCTGTGGTTAAAAAAGGGTCAAGGGCATGATCTGAAGGCCAAACCTTTCCATGCAAAGGAGGACCATATATAATTTGAGGTGTAGGAGAAAATACTGGTAGACATATTTAAATCCATCTTCCCAAGTAAGTATGTCCTTTGCATGAGTAGCATAATTCTTCATGAGACAAGATTGAGACATAGACTTCCTTGAGCAAATGAACTTGTCTTTGGAAAAAAAAAAAAAAAAAGAAAAAAAATAATCTCAGGCTATTTTAGATCAGAAAAGTCATGAAAAAACAGCTGTGAAAGGCAGTCCAGGATGATCACAACAAGATCTCAAAGTGACTTGTGTAAAATCAATCTGAAATTCTGATGCATTCAGCTAGTTTGGTTTATATTGCAAAAGCTTTCCCCAGTCTCTCTTGGCTTGGAGGCTGGCCAGTTCACCAAGGCCACCATGTACCCACACTGAGAGGATGTTGTCTGTGCAGGCCCAAAGGACAAAGAATGCAGCACTATGCTTCTTGTGCTGTGGTTTTCTGAAACCAAGATTTACCAGGTGGGAAACAGAAGGACTTACCAGCTTGCTTTCATGGTAAAAAGCAGACAGTTGTAAAATGGGACAAAATTATAAAAGCCAAGTCAGACATTGGGAAGCTGTGGAGATGCCAGAGTATCTGTCCTGCACAGAAGTTAAATTGTTGCCCAAAATTACTGGTGGTGCTTATCTACTCCCCTTTAAGAAAACTTCAGATTTTAAAGACAAAATTTGTCAGGAAATTGTACAGGGCAATTGATACATTGCATATATGCAATATTCCTTGCTGAAGCAGGAAGGGGCCTGAGACCTTTCTTGGTTAAACCTGTGTAAGAGGGAGGGTGAATTGCTGTGACACATGCCCAGAGCTGCAGTGAGACAGAATTGTTGTGACCATGCTGGCCCATGGGATGTTTCCTGCAGAGAGGGGCTCTTGATGTAACCAAGACAAAGCAGATGCAAGATCTAGTCCCGCCTGAAAATCCAAGCTTTCAGCAGCCATAAAGAATGCCATAAAAAAAAAGAGAGCAAACCTCCAATCATTTAGTAATTTGCATCCTGACTGTGTTGTCCCAATAGGAAAGTGTCTAAAAATTACTTGAGGGGTGGGTTCTTCCCCAGTGGAAAGAAGACAAGAAAAATCTTGAATTCCAGAGCAGAGGAAGTTCTCAAGAGTACTCAATGAATATTCCTGCCAAGCCTTTTCCCTCCAGGCAGACAAATGTGACACACTGAAAAATGTTTATAAGCTTGTAGCATTCCCCAGTATGTCAGATCTCAGATGTAAGGGAAAAAAATAATCAAGAAAGAGAAATATCCACATTCAGATGAATTCAGTATGAACAGATCAGCCTTTTCTGCCTTAGATGTCTGCTAATACTGAGGGAGGGAGGGA
>VZRH01001490.1:0-28630 GCA_013397555.1 Urocynchramus pylzowi | reverse complement strand
AGGAAGGAAGGAAGGAAGGAAGGAAGGAAGGAAGGAAGGAAGGAAGGAAGGAAGGAAGGAAGGAAGGGAAACATTGAAAAAAGCTTTAATTAAGAAAGGAAGAATCTTGTATGGCAAAACAAAGACGATCAGTGTATTTAGGCAATTTGGAGACTTAAAAAATACACAGAAAATGGTGAAGCTGGTGTTTTTTCCATACTCAGATAGAATGAAGCCCTCTCCTGATAGAGAATTAAGACATCCTCTAGTTCATGTGGTGCTTAACAACAACTGCCACCAACTGAACTGCAAAGACATTCCATGCTGGAAAACTGTAACCTGGGGCTTCATTCTGGGCCAGGGAGTTGCTGTTTCTCTAATGTGTGGGCAGGAAGGTGTTTCTAGTGGCATCAGCTACAGCTTTGCTCCGACATAGAAAAATGAACTATGCTAACACTAATATATGACAAACAGTTTGTTCCATTTCTTGTTGTAGATACTTAGGAGAGAAAGAAAGCATTGTGTACACACAGCATGATCAGTTGGTCTGGAGAAATGCTATTGTTCTTACAAGCCTGAGAGTGCTTAGAAAACTGTGTTTGTGTTCTTGCACCCTTTGTACCCACACAACATTTCCTGCTTTTGCAATGTAACAGAAGTATGGGGAAGTATTGGGAGCCTTGCACACATTACCTCCAAAGTCATGAGAATTTCTATGCTAAAAAGGTGGGATGATAAAAAGTGGAAAAACTTGAAAAGTCTGTTCTTTAAAGAAGTTTTTTTCCCCCCAGCAAATGTTACCAATAACTAGGAAATGGAATGGGTTGAAATTAAAATAGTTGGCTAACCTCATCCTTCCCAGTTCCCGCTCCCTCTCCATCCAGCAAACAGAACGGCAACTTTCCCTGACTCAAGTAGGAACAAAAAGAAGGATCACACATAGCACCACACTGCACAGAAGTATTTCTTTAGTTTCATTTTCTACAGACCCTTTTATTTCCCTACTCTTCAGCAATGAAGCAAGTGGGAGCAGAGAAGTCAGTCTTGTGACCATAAAAACACATCACACATCAAATAACCACAGATCACGGTAAAAAGCTGCTAACAAAAGAGGTACCTATAGAAAAAGATCGGTAAATTACTATACCAGAGACCACGCTAGATTTCTGAGAACAAAACTCAGAAGGATGATTTGTTTGATGGTGAGTGTGGAAGGGAGCCCTTCGCTGTGCCAGTGCGGCAGTGCCCCGCAGGACTGCACAGCCTCCCGGGCCGTGGGAGCGCAGCGGAACGGCCGGAGCACCACCCAAAGGGCTGCTCCTGCTGGTACAGCACAGCCAGCAAAAATAAGCCTGCCGTGACTTTTATTCCCCCTCACGCTGTTTTCATGTCCAGCCACACAACTCTCAGTTGAAAACTAAAATAGATGATCCCACTGATGTTAGCCAGGCAAGTTTTAAGAGTGTGAGTTTTTCTTTGTGCTTGCTTGTGAAATTGCAATCTGTGCCTTTCTAGGGCTTGTTCCATCTTCCAGTCTGACATCTTTTCTTCAAGTTAGAGGGATTCACTAGACCCTTTGTAATCTTTTTTTTCCTTAGGAGAATTAACATCTTTACCCCTTTTATAGATTTCTAATGTGAACAACGGTAGTTCTCTGACAGCCAATTCTGAAATCTGTCCTAGCTTTTTCTTTTGCTGCCTCTAGGTATCTTGGCAGACCTTATGTGTTGGAAACAGAGGTGTGTGCTCCAAGGTCATGAAGGGCTTGTCTCTGCCCCAGCTGACCCATGGGGAGAGTAAGGAGCAAAGCCACCTACATACCAGATTAAAACAGAAGAAATAGAAGGAACACAGATTTTCTCTTGATGCAATAACTCTTATACTGTTTGATAGTAATGAGTCAGATAAGTTACCTAGTATTATAATGTTCTCTCTCAAAATGTAGATTTTAATGTCATTGACCTATGGTGTGCTAGACATTACTCAGCTGCATACAGAAGACAGTAGAAACATCACCACAGCCGCAACTTCTAGTTAATATTGGTAATGTGCTCTTACTGTTACTATTTTCAGACATCTCTAACAGGATGTAGGAGGAATAGGACACATCCTAAGATGTTCCTTACAAATCATCGTAAGCTTTGGATAGTTCTTAATTTCAGGACAGGTAGAAAACACAAGAGGTATTGAGGTTGGAACTGGATAATCCTGGACATTCCTCACAACCCAAACCAGTCTATGATCCTATGAAAAGAAAAAATAGACATGCAACTGAAAGAAAATAAGTTATTCAGGTACTTCTGCCAGGTAATGTATTTACTTTGTCTTGTACACTTGATTTGAATGGAGAGACTGTCCTGAAAACGCCGTAGATTTGGTGGATTTTATGCATTTATATTAATACTGAAATCAGCCAGATAGAAACTTTCTAATGTAGTTTGGAGTATTACAAATCAGAAATCTTCTTTATTCTTAATCTTCTTTAATTGAGTGCACTTGTATTGGGTAAACAAAGTTTTTATCATACACACTGATCACATATTCATTAAATACCTCTGCTTACTTGATGTATATATATTATTTTACTTCACAGAGTCACACCCCTTGTTGGCAGTCCTTATATGGTTCTTTGGGATCTTCTTTAGTGGTCTCCAGCATATAGTGTCCTTTCAATGTGGCTGTTCCTTGACCCTTGCTTTTGAGTAAGTGCAATATCATCATTTTGCACAACTTCTACTTTGTCAGCCTTGCAGAGCTGAGCTGGCATCCTGCTCATGTTTTGCATTACTTCTGTTTTGTCTGCTTCTCCAAGGCTACACTGTTCTCTTTATTTGATAAGAGTAAAATGTTGTTTTGTTCTACCATCCTTATCAAGTGAATAAAATGCTGTTCTGTTCTACTCTCCTTATCAATATGAATAGTATGATCATCCACCATTGCAGATTGGCTACTATTAAAAATATAAGAACCTTCACGGTTTGGGGGCATGAGTCAGATTGCTGAATAGTATGATTTACAACAGACTGTTCCAAAGATAACCATGTCAATGTGTCCCTTTGAGATACCTAAAGCACTTCTTGGTCAGAGCTGGAACACTGATCTGATCCAAGACAGTACTTCCTGTGGCACTGGATTTTTATTTATGCTGTGAAGAAGTTGTATTTTTGGTATTTTAAAAAAGAAATCAATCAAAATGTAAGGCTACCCTCTAAAATTCCTCCTGTTAGGAGAAAAGGGTAAAAAATGGAAGAATGGTGAGAAGCATGGTAGATTAGCTCAAGTGACTTTGCAGCTGGGAATGCCAAGGCCTGGAGAATAACAGTGTGGGGAATCCCATATATTATACCTACTGCTGTTTATCCTCTGTCTGTTTTGAGAAATAGAATTTCTGTGTAGGGATAGCATAGGTGTTTGGAGAGACTTGGAGGCAGTCTCACAGACCTGCTCAAGAATCCTGGTTCACAGGGAAAGAATATCAAAGTTCAGAGTTCACAAAAAACTGGGAGGAGATCATGGCACGGTAGTAAACTGCATGTGCACAGGCCCTTGAGAAACTGCTGGAAACAGCAGACCCACTGCCTGCCACCTGCCAGCTTGGACTGAGCCTGACAGTGCCTCTGCTCCTGTTTGACTGTCTCTGCACAGGCATTGCCTTGGGATCACCCTGGTTAGCGAAGTAATGAAATAAACTTACTCTTTGCATTTCAGACGTGCTTTGGGGCTGTTCTGGCTGCCTGCCTGGGTCAACTCATGCACATCCTTCACTTCACATTTCAGCATTTTGAAAACATATTTCATCTCAGTTAATATGGCATTTGGCAACTAGAGTAATATTATTGGAAGGAAAAGGTTAAAAATGCAAGATTTGACAAGGAGGATGATAAGTTTGCTCAAAGTGACCTTGTGGCTGGGCAGACTGAGAATATCCATGAGAGAAACATCACATATTTACTGCTGATTATCCTCTGTCTGTTCTGAGAAGCAGAACTTCTGTAGAGATAATATAGAAGCTATCAGAAACTTAAGAGCCACCTCTCACAGACAGCCTTGAGTGTCCTGCTGGGAAAGAGATCAAAAATCTCAGTGGTCACAAAAGCACAGCATTGTGATGAATTGCACACGAGGCCCGCTGGTATCCCGGGGCAGGCAGTGGGTCCCCTGCCTAGGGGGGTCAGGCCAAGCCTAACTGTGCCTGCAAGGCTGCTTCCTGTGCTTCTACAGCACAGTGCTGAGCAGGGACTCTTCAGTTAGTGACCTAATGAGTGCATTTCCACGAGTGACCTGCTCATTGCATTTCAGCTATGGTTTGGTGATCACCTTGGTTACTTGCACCTATCAATTCACATGATTGTGAAATACAGGGGGGTTTATATCTGACATTTATCTAAACAAGAATATGTAAGCTGTCCTTTAAATACCCTGAAGTTTTCTTGATCTGAGCCATACTTTGAGTTTATAAGGTCTCTTCTAGTCCAGTTTGATTTACAAGCCTATTATTATCATTTCTCAATTCCTGTATTCACATAATTGTCAGCTGAGTATTTTATTTAGACCAAAAAATGCATAAAATAGTTCTGCTGTGAGAACAAAATACATTTTCCTCCTGAGTCCACGCAATGCAATTGTCTGGGTAGTTTGTAACAAGTCAGTTTTGGTAGGTGTGAAACTAAGAATGAAAGTGACATTGGGGCCAGGGCAGAAAAGGCACTTTCTAGAAATATCTTAATGTAAATGTATTTTTACATATAGCAGGGAATTTAGCAGGGAATTTATTTCAAAACAAATAACCACTAGAAAAATAAGTAATACAAACTGAAAATAAGTAATACAAACATCACATTAGACTTCTTTTAAAAACTTTTTCCCCTGTAAAAATAGTCTCTTGGCGGCCTGATGAGAAAAAGTCCTCAAATGTATATTTTTATAGACTGGATTTGGGTATCCATTTTGCCTTCAGAGGAGTAAAGAGTGCTTACCTGTTGTACTTGCTTGGCACCTACACAGCTAGGATAGTTTATGCCTGGCAAGCTTATCAGTATTGTAAAATACAATAACGTTGTCCCAGGTCAACAGTGGTTTATTTAATGAAGGATTGTTGGTCACCAGTGAATTCTCTTGAGGAAGCAGCCTTACCTACTGAAAAAGGCTCAGACTTACTTAGCTAATCTTTTCTCAAATTTTAAAAGCACATATCGCTTTGATTCACATACATAATTATTTCATTATGTGATAATGTACTCCTCTGTTAGAGAAATTACACTTTCCCCCTCTTTTTACTAGCTTTATCTGCCTTTTTATTTCTATCTTTAGCTGAAGAATAATTTTAAGCACAGATTTTGTAAAGATTTGTGTAAGCCCCACAGGTCCTAGGAAGTAAGTTCCTGCAGATGCAAGATACAGACAATCAGCTGGAGATCGCATGCCTTTGTCTGCAACAAGGAGTACTACTGGTGAGTTCTCCTGTCAGGAACTGCTTCCCCCACACCCCACATTGACTTGATCTGCCTCAACGATTACAATCATCTACTAACAGGACATTTTGAAATTAAACTTACTCTAGATCATTAATCTTACAGAGTACTCCTAGTGCAGGTAGCTTGGTGTGCAAGCTGCAGGTTGTGCCCTGGCTGGTGGGAAACAGCTGCAGCCCCAGAAAATGAGCTGTGAAGGGGCACTGACCTTCTGCCTAACAAAGGGCACAGTCCTGGAATGCCAGCATCACCCAGAGCCTCTGCAGGGTCCAGTGAACAGTGAGAAGAGCCCAGACTAAATAAAACCATTGGACCAAGAAGCACAGGAAAAGGATATGAAGAGTGTGTGAAGAGAGTGTGCAATGACTGCAAGGGTCAGGGGGGATTCCTTTATTCAGGATCCCTCCTGGGGCACCCAGATTGTGCTCCTATTTTGTTGCTTCTCCAGAATTTATTACTTAGAGGAACCAGAGGTCTCACTCTGCAGTGGGAACCCAGGGTCAAGCCAGAACAGAAACTTGTCAGACAGCGTGGGTGTGAGGTGTGGAGAGAGCCAAACAGGGCTCTGCTGGTTCACTGGAGCCACTCACTGCAAAGGGGCTTTGGTCCCAGCAGTTAAAACCTTGGATGGTGTGGCTCCAACTCCCAGAGTGACATCTGAATGATCACACAAGAAGATGGCTTTAGCAATCAGAATATGTCTGCAATGCCAATATATGAAAGCTCATTTTGAATAAAACTCAACCAAAACCAGCTCAGCTAATAAGGAAAGATATTCTGTTGGATTTTATATTCACCAATAACTAGGGGCTTTTTGGAAATGCAAATCTGAAAGTGTCACGAATGAGTGTCTTAAGATCTCTGCCTGATTGAGTGTTTCAAGAACAGCCTTGCCTGCAGTGACCATGTGGTTGTGGAGCTTAGGCTCCTGAGGCCAGTGAGGAGGGTAAAAAGCAAGATAATAACCCTAGACTTCAGGAGATCAGACTCTGGCCTCTCCAAAGATCTGCTTGGATGGGTCATACAGGATGATCTTCTGAAGAGAAGACAGGCCCAAGGCAGCTGGTTAATGTTCAAGGGTTGCCTCCTCCAAACTCAAGAGCAGCGCCTCCAGGCAAAAATGCCAGGAAGCCTGCATGGATGCCCATGGAGCTTCTGGCCAAACTCAAACACAAAAAGGAGGCATATAGAAGGTAGAAGCAAGGATAGATATACTTAGAGGAATGCAGAAATACTGTCCAAACATTCAAGGAGGGAATTAGGACATCAAAAGCCCAAATAGACCTTAATGCAGCAAGGATGTTAAAGACATGAAGGGTGAGTACATTTAATAAATACATATAATAAGTATATGAGTACATAGGTGGTGAAAAGGTGGGAGTCTGTTGCACAAAGGGACCTGGTTATGCAGGACATGGACAAGGCTGAATTGCTGAATGATGCTCAGTCTTTACTAGAGAGGATGGCCTTTGGAGTTCTCAGATTGCAGAGACCATAGCAGAAGTCTGGAGCAAGAGAGATGTAGCCCTTTTGGAAGAGAATCATGTCAGGTAATACTTAACTAAACTGGACTTATAGAAGTTCCACATGCTATGACATCATTGTGAGGCCACCCTCAAAAATCCTTGATTGTGGCAACTAGAAGTTTCTGATGACTGAAAAGTGGAAGAGCTGGGACTGTTTGGCTGGACAAAAGTTAGCTGAAGGGGAATCTTATCTATGAATACAAACATCCCAAGGGAAGGTACAAAGAAGATGGAACCAGGCTCAGTGATGTTCAGTGACAGGCTGAAAGGCAATAGAAAACTGAAGCACTGAAGGGTCCCTTTGAACATCAGGAGGTACTTTTACATTGTAAGGTTGACTAAGCACTGGCACAGATTGCTCAGGAAGGTTATGGAGTCTCCATTTTTGGAGATACTCAAAAACCATCTGGACATGATCCAGAGCAACACTCTAGGTGGCCCTGCTTGAGCAGGAGTGCTGGGCTAGATGACCTCAAAAGATTTCTTCCAGTGTCAACCAGTCTGTGATTCTCTCATTCTGAGAAATACAATGCATAGGTTTGGATCTCCTCCTGACCTATTTAAGTGATTTTGGATACCAAAACAGGACTCATTGTTCTCATGAGACTGTGCTTCCCACCCAGCCTGGAAAGGCAGAAACAACTTTTTTCAGGCTCCATGGGTACTTCAGTTTCTCAGCTAAAACAAGAAAGTACAGTAAGTAAAGTGACCGATAATAAAAAGTCAAAATTAAAAATAAAGAGAAATATTAGCACAAAAATACAGACCCAAAAAATGCTAGGCTGCAAACTTACATGGGTGTGTCCTAACTAAAGCAGCCCTTAATTTCCAGTACAGAATTGCCTGGGTCATGAAGAAGCAGTGCTTCCCTGAGAAAAGTGATGAAGCAGATTGCATCATGTTTAGATTCTTCAAGGTGGTATGAGGACACCTGTGGTTTGCACTCCACAGAGTAAAATACATTTGTATACTACCAGAGGATTTGTAATTGTGAACTCTACACAGGATTAATTCTCAAATAAGAAATACTGTTGAGCTAATGAGGGTTATGACAGTATGAAATCTCATATTAATTTTATAGCAATTGTAACTTTAAGAATGGTTTTAACATTTTAAAGGAGAAAGGCTGGCTATTTCAACACATGTTCCTTGTGGGTCCCTTCCAGTTCAGAATATTCTTTACCTCCTCTTTGCTGAGATATTGTGTTTATACAATATTAGCACGTAATGCTCCTATTACCACAAATGCATTCTTCAGCACAATGCTACATCCAATATGTTAGAAATAGTGCCAAACAAGGGAGAGTTTAATTGAAAAGTAGCAAAATAGGATTACCACCTTTTCATTTACAGATGCTTAGGGAAAGACAACTAATTTTCCTTATTCTTTACATACAGCTTTCATGAGGCAGAATTTATTTTGAACATATTACTGAGCATATTTCCTTATTTTTCTTATTCAGTTTAGGTGTATAGAGATAAGAGATCACAGAAATCATTAAGATCAGCAAGCTCCTAAGGCATATATTTTCTGGCTACATTAAGATTCTAGCGTGAAGTGACGTCAATTAAATTCCATTTTTACATGATCTGTGAGATTAGCTGTGAGATAAGGATCCAGTAGGAAATGTGGAAAAACTTTATATTCACCTCCATGTACAGAGGTTACTTTTTGGTTAGCTGGTCAGCACTGGTTGCTGTTTCTGTAAAGCTCAGTAACTGCCTGAATGCTATTAAAACATGTTGTGTTTTGAGCAAATGGTTGAGGTCTCCAGTCCACAGCATTTTGAAATAGTTCACATTTGTGATGAACAACTGGCCTTTTGAAAAAAAAACAATGCCAAATCCTCCACATACTAACAAAAAAAATAGTTCCTTTTCTCACACATATTCTCTGTATCCTCCCCTCCCCAGATACAAACTACAATTTAAATACAGACGCAACATCACATTGAGAAGAGAATCTTTTTTCCCAGGGAACTTCTTCTTTCCATAGGTAGTAGGCATAGCTACAAAAGTAATGTATTAGGAAAATTATATATTTTAAATTGTAAAGTACAATTATTCTTTGTGACATACTAGTGATATGTTGTGCTTGCTTCACACTAGTAACATTTAAAGTGCAACACCTATGAAGAAAGGGTAATAGAAATATTTATCATACTTTCTAAACACGTATCCTGCTCTTCACTCAAAGATCTCAAGCTGTGATGAAGTAGGAGGGTACACAGGTAGCAGATGGACTACTTCCTGAAATTGCCAGGGTGCCCAAAGAAAGAAGGGCATGGGCTGTTCCTCCTAAACTACCCATACCACACTGCAGCCCCCATAGTGGGTGGCCAGACAACTGCTTCAGCTCGTTTTCCAGGTTCCTTGGATACTTCTGTCCATCTAACCCTGCTAAAGACTGCATTGGCTCTGAACCTCCCACATTTTCTCTTTTCTCTGAGAAATGATTTTCTCATATCAACTGATTGTATGTGTTGTTCTCACGACCCTGTAAAAGATACACTGTGTGTCTTACTAGGAGAATAAAGGTGGGATGTAACTATCTTCTCTGACTTACTCGTGGTTAGAAGCATCCCTGGCACTCAGTCAGTCATCATTACCTAAGCAGACCTAAAGAAACACCAGAGTTTTAGTTCTGTTTGTTCTAAAGTCAGTGAAACCATAGTTTGGTTTTCTGATTAATTTCAGAACTTGAGCATAATCTAGGAAAATGCTAAATAAACTAGCGAGCATGAGATCCAGAGCTACTGCTGAAATTTAATAATATTCACATGAAAATTCACCAGAAACAGACAACTTACCACCATATATCTCCATTTTTATTTTATTCACCTTTTTCCATAGTTACAGCTCTGTCAGAGATTAATGAGTTACCCAGTTCCTACTTCACCTCTTTTCATAAAAATACTGCATATGCCAATTAATCAGAAACTGAAAAAAAAAAAATATAAAAGCTTATTCTCATTTCCTTTCCTTTTCTGAGATGGTCTTGAAAACCCATCTGTTTTATGAAGTACTTCACCTGTGAGCAGATGCCTTCCTGGTTTGTGCTTTATTTACTTGTGTGCCTTTAATTGGAAGTTCTTTGCCAGCAGTCCTGCTAATCATTTATTATGCTACCTTTATTGGAGATGGCTGTATTTACGCTAATAGCACTACTAGTTCTGTATTGTTCTGTGTCACAGAGAAGAAAGAAATGTGCTATGAAACTGCTCAACAGCCCACTACAATGTGAGTCTTGTAACACGACTTCCCAGCAGTCAAATTGCAGCAATCATGCTTATGCAGTGGTAGTTGTGAACAGAAGTCATGACTCCAGCAATGGTTATGACAGTATCTCAGGTTATTTTTTTCTTTTTCTATAACAGAAAAGAGTAGAGATTAATTTGGCAGTTTCTTACTGAGCATTTTCTGTTTCAATTAGACACACAGTTTACTTGGGCAGAGTAATGTTGTAACCCCACTGCTTTGCTCAACACGTGAAGTAGCTTAGTGATTAGAAAACAGGGAGAAAAATCACAAGGGACTAAGTCCTATGATTGCTGGAGTCAAAGGAAAAAACCCTATTGGTTTTAATGGAATACTATAAAGCCTGTGTAATGTAACCCACAACTCCGAAGGAAATTGATTAACACTAGACATTCATATTTTGCCTTTTATACTTCAATATTATTATCAACAATGTGACAGGGGAAAATTTCAAGCCTGTCAAAGCCTTTCACTTTGATTGTAAAATTGGACTTTTTTTTTATATGATTAGGACTTCTTACCATGACTTGTATGATAATCCAGTGATTTGGTTATAGCTGTAATCATCATCTAATGAAACGTGATACCTTCTTTCCTTCTTTGACTATGTTTCCTACGGCACACAGGAAATGGAACAGCAAACCTGAGGTGGCAAGAGAGTCTTAACAGAGATATTATCCAATGTTTAAATAAAACAAATAATGAAATACAACATTTTAAATAATGGAACCACTCTGTTTCAAAGTGTGAAGCAGATTCCTGTGGGACATATCCAAAGCATATTTTCCATGTGGGTAAAGAACATAGCTGTTTACAAAACAGATCAAAATTATTGCAGCAGTCATCTAATCAGATCTCCCAGTAGATAACAATTTTACTCTGATCACTACATTAAATCCTTAATTACAGAGTCACAGTAGACAATTCAATGTAATTGCAAAACACCTTGCAGCAGCAAGACACCTCTCTCGACATCAACCAAGAAACCTATAATAGTCACTTACTGTTGTAAAAATCTGATAAGAATAGTACTTGATGATTCCCAACAAGTTATTTAACCTTTGGATGATGACTTCCTGCCTCAGACGACAGGATGTATCCTCTGCAAGGAAAAATGATAGCTGTGTGTCATGTTCTTGGAATGGATTACAAACCAAAAGGATTTAAAATCTTTTACAGATGGGAAATCAACTGGATTATCTCTTGATAAATCTTGACATGTTCCATCTGTTTCCATCATTTGACTGAGGTTCTTGGTGACCACAGCTGCTGATAATATAGCAGTACTACTTGAGAAACACGCTTTGCTACAACTGTACACATCCCCTTCTGTTAATCAAGGCTTGTCTGCAGAAGGTACAAGCTTATGCCCCTTGTGTTACTTACAGACATAAACTCTTTCTGGTTGTCTTCCTAACTATGATAGCCTCATGTCTTCAGAAGCAATAACAGCTTAGTCTCAACATCACACTACCTCTTTTAAGCTTTTCCTGAGTGCTACCCACTGGAATTGGGGTTTGGGCTATTGAGCAGCCCCTCCTGCAACTTCTAGCCCAGGCTATTACCTGTGGTCCCCAGCAGGCAGGTGCTGTTTAAGCAATACTGGGTACATGTAGTCACAGGTTCACATGCTTCCCTGACAGCCTTCTTGATCTCAGCAATAACAGTCCTCTGAGCATGCACAAAAGTGGCATCCTAATTTCTCCCTTGTGTCATTTCTCCTGCTCACTTTCCCCTAACTTTTTGTGCAGTACCACGCAAGACAGAAGCGTTGTGAGGATTTTGCATAGCCTATGCATCCCAGGGGAACATCTGCTGTTTTGCTTATGGGTCTTCTTTGCACACCTGTGAGCATGCAGAATTTACTGTGCAGCTTATTCCCTACAATTATCTAAACAAATTTCATTCCGAGGAACCCATGGACAAAAAAACTCCAAAGCAACACAAAATAAAAACCCAAATCCATAAAAGAAACCACTACCTCCAAAAAAAACCCCCAAACCCCCTATTCATCTCAGGCACACAAACACTGCAAAATGAAATGTATCACTCTTTGAAAATTTCTGCCCTTTGCTCTTGTAAACATCTGCAACACCAACAGATTAAAAGATTGACTCCCAATAACACAAAGCAGTTTCAGTGTGCTGAAGGGAGAGCTGCCCACAAGAGCAGTGCCATGGCAACTGGAAATCTGCCACTTCCTATAAAGCCTGGAGGTGAGACAGGGAGGGAGGAGCCGTGACAGGACTCTGCAGAAGACCAGGAGAAGCAGCATCCCCTGGGAACATCTGTGCAGGGCCACAACACTTGCAGCCACGCATCTAATGGTCTCACTGTCCATGGAACTCTGCATTAGAAAAAACTACAGGATCACTGTCTTCATATCCCAGCTGATGGGATTGTTATGGGGACCATGGCAATAGTCCTATTTTGACCTTAAACTGGAATTTTAAGGAGCACATTTAAGCATTCAGATATTCACACCTTACAGAATTTAGCTTGATGGCCTCATAAGAATTCCCTCTGTGCTCAGGCAGCTAGACTACATGAGTATTATTTCAGAAATGTTGCCTCCAAACAGATGAATACTTCAAAATTATTCAAAGCTGTGTCACTCTACCCCTCTACCATCACAGCCTTTGCTGATTAGTTGCACCTGGTGACTGGAATAATGGTTTATTGCTTTTCCAGAAGACACAAGTTTATGCTTATATTGAGAGTAAAAGTGGATTTTTCCTCTGCTCATTTTCCTGATATGCTTACTTTCTGTGTTAGGAAAATTATGATGTCCTCTCTGCCAAAGTTTTGCTCTCCCAGTAAAGCTGCTAATCTCCTTTGTATATTCAGTTCTCTACTTATTAATACTTGAAAATTGTGGGATTTATTGGAAAATGAAAGTTACCCAATTCCTTCTTTACCTGAAAGAAGATGTTTCAGGGACACTATCTACTCTATGCCAATTGCACTTGCTGAACATTTGGGAAATGTAACATGACACTGGCTACCTTGAACTTGGAATGGGGAGGAAAGAAATATAAACTTTGAGTATCTCAAGGCTTCTTTATTTTCATAAATATTTTATGTTTTCCCAAAGCAGGTAGGTTTCTTTAGGTACTGCCATGCACCTATGCAAAGAAGAGTTTAAAGGCCACCTAAACGAAATCACAGAATCACAGAATCAACTCGGTTGGAAAAGACCTTGAAAATCATCAAGTTCAACCTATGAAATGTGTAATTTTTGTAGTCTTCTTACATGCAGCTCCGTGCAACCACAAGAAGAAATGGAGAAGAAAAAAACCACAAGTTACAGCCCAGAGTTATTACCTTGGATACCAAAATATTGTGTTTTATAAGATGTATCAATAAAATCATGATCATTTTAGCCTCTTTTCATCCCTTTCACACGCTTCTCTAAATTATGAACCTGAGGTTATATCTTTATCTCAATGCACAGCAGTGAAATTCCATTCTTATAAAAAACCCCTCAGTCTGAGATGAGTTCATTTTGTTTATACCTGTAAGCAGAAGGAAAAAGAAGTTTTTGATGTTCTTATCCTCTGATGTGAGGTATAACTTCCTTTCACTTTACTGGGAGTGCCATGACTTTATCAAATTGTAAAATCTGAGTTTTGCCTTTCTGAAGAATCAGTCTCAAAATCCATTGTTTTTCCTTGTGTACATGTTCTCTCCTGGAGAGTCTGTACGATACTGTAATAGAACATTGTTTTATATATCTGAAAACAGGACTTAGAGTCACACATGCCTGCCACTATGAACACCTGGCACTTAATAACAGCCCATTGTTCATTTGGAAAAAAAAAAACAAAAGAAAGAAAGAAACTAAAGTATGGAAAAATATTTCCCACAACCTCCAAACTGTTTAGCAAAGAAATAGGTTTTTAGACTGGATTTGAACTTTGTGCAGGCTTTAAAGGGAGAGCAGCTCTTTGAGTTGGGTATTCTGGGAGATCACCCTTGCTGTTAAAGTGCAATTGGAATGAAACTCTCTCTGTATGAGGGGGATATAAAATCAGTAACATTGCAATTCTGGCTAATTATATAATCATACAGTTCTTACATGCAGACAAATCTTATACTGAATCAAAGTACAAGTTTACATGTACAAGATGAGAGGGTTCAAGCCTTTAATCAGATTATTGGCCTTATTATTATTCAAGCCTTTCAGTTCCTTTTCAATTTTCTTAATTTATTTGCATCTCTAGCTACTGTATTTGTCATATGTGAGTTCAAGGCATCCTGAAATAAAGGGTTTTTTTCATTTGTCATGTTAATTTGAACTTAATAGTATCTGCCAAGTAGTAGAGATATGAAAAGTGGGCTGAAATAGTCCCAGCTTCTCTGCAGTTGGGGAGTTATGGGATAGTTAATTACATTATGCTATAAATAGCAACAACAATACACTGCTTCTACATTTTCTTTTTCCCTATCCTACCCCTCTTTCTCTTCCTGTCTCCCAGTCTTTTCTTCTATTTCCATTTTCACTTTTCCTACTGCTATTTTTTCTTTTCTTATTTACCTAATCTTCCCTGTTAAATTCCCTTTTAGTTATACAGTTCTGTCTAATATTTATAGCCAGTACCATAAAATGTGGGTTAATAAGGCAACAGGATAAAACTGAAACAAGACAGATGTCTACTTTCACACTATTTTAAATAACTACTTATGAAAGACTCTTCAACTTTCAAGTTCTTTCTATAAGATGAAGAAATAAAAAATTATGTCTATACAGTTCAAAGTATGCCTAAGGGAATTGTTTGTCAAAGAATTTGCCACATGCTCAGTGCACTTTAGAGGTGGTCTGGGGGCCAAATTTCACATATGACTTGCAGATAGATGATGGGAGCATATGAGAGCCCAGAGAACTGGACTTCTTAAGGAGTAAATGGGTGATCTGAGCTCCCTTCTTTAGACCATTTAAAGACATGACTGGCTGTCTAAAGTTAGACATTTAATGAAGAGAGGATGTAGCCCATCTTTCTTCCCAAAAGATTATTTAGACAATTTGTCCAGATGAGGAGTTGGGCCAAAGTAAACTTGCTGGGAAGGAGACTGATGAGGGGATTTGACAAAGAGCCTGTTTTAGTGGTTGTGACACTGCATGTGACTTCACTGCAAAAGTGATTTGTTCTTTACAATTTCCATTGAAAAGGAACTGTGCATTTAGCTTGAAGAGAAACTGAAGTTCTGCAAGAGCAGTTGCTGCATGTGGTAAATTCTTAACATGTTTCCTGCTTGCTGTGTGTGCTTTTTCACTCCTGCATTGACAGAGCCAATATGGGGAAGATGCTGTTTCTAACCTTTCTAACTGTACTGACATGACATTTTTACACTCTGAGTGCTCACATAAAGGCTGTTCTCTGAAAGTGACTACTGATGTTGAATTATTTAGAAAGAATAATTGCAAGCATTTTTCTTCTCCTTCAGTTGTGCAGCCTAAACCTTATTAGCTGTTGTTCAATTAAAAAAAAATTTGCACAGACTGAAGACTATAGCATTGTTTGCATACATTCTCAGGGTTTTCTCAATGCTAAATCCATATGGGCAAACTGCTTCATGTTAGTGTATGTGGTCTTTCCTTACCCTGATTTTAAAAATAGTCTCTCCCCAACATACACATATCCCTTTCAAAGTGGAATTCTCTTGACCTCTTCTCTCTTAACACCAGTGATCAGAAATCTTGGGAATGTGGTCATGGGTTTAGCAATGGGAATTAATTTCTTTCTGTCTAAGTAGCTCAAAAGCATCCCTAATAAAGAACAGCTTTCAGTTACTATGTGACTGGTTGCTAGTTGTGCTTATTCTGATTCTTCCTATTATGATTCTGGGTGACAAACTCCCAATCCTTTGTCCAGTTTAAATGATCAATACACTACTCAGAATAATTAAATCCTTCAGGGTGATACCTCTGTGGCAGGGGTATACAGGTACACAGTACTCTGACTATTTAACATGTCATTTTTACCTGAATAAATAGATAATTCTACTTCTGGCTGTGTAAAGCCAGTTGGTTCTAGACATTTAATAATAACAATTAACCATTTTTTTCCAAAATTGTATCAAATGGAAACTTGCTGAGGTATTAAACAGCATTCTTGTAAATTTAGCTGTCAGTCTTATTTGATGACTATTATCACTCACAGAAGAGAATCAGGGATGGAAGAAAATGAATGTATAGATTATAGTAATCAGTGCCCTTATTTCTACATTCAGGACTTTCAGCTGTGACAAACTGTAGTAAGGATATATGTTGGATTTTACATTTGAGTCTCTGGTTTGCTTTTAAGGGTCAAAAATGCCCTTGGGAAAGATACTCATCTACTATTAAAAACAAACTAGATCAAGATTATTATAACTTATGTTTGCTATATTTATCTTATGGATTTGGTATTTTCACAGAACTCTATTTTCTTTTGGGTTTGATCCCAACAAAATAATTTAGGATTTTGCTGACAGTTTTAACAATAGAATGACCAAATCCCTAGTGGCCTGAAAAATCCACAAGGAGAAAAATAAACTTTTCAATCTCTCCAAATCTTTATTTTTAAAAGTTAATTCTGTCTTGCAGTAAGTGCTGTTGCACATAAGATTGCTCCAGTCATAATCCCTTAGACATTTGATGAAAGACTTGAAACACACTGATTTTCTTGAGCCAGACTCTCAAGGAATTTGTCAGTATGCCAAATGGGAACTGTCACCAAAAGCATTCTACCCACCAAATTGCTGACTCAAATGTGTCAGATTGCACTATGGGTATGATAAAGTAATGTTTTTATTTAACATGGTGATGCAATTCAAACACAGTTTGAAGAAGGGGGTTGTACAAATTATTATAGTAATTTCACAATCATTGTGAAAGTAAAGTCACATAATGGATAAGGTTGGTAGAGACCACAGGGGATCATCTGGTCTGACCTCCCTGGTCAAGCAGGGTCATCCCAGAGCAAATGGCACAGGATTGTGTCCAGACACTCATGAATATCCCCATGAGGTGAGGGAGACTCCACAATCTCTCTGTTCAGTCTGTTCCAGTGCTCAGTCACTGCTCAGTAACAAAGTTCTTCCTCATGCTCAGGTGGAGCTTCCTGTGTGTCACTTTGTGCCCGTTGTTTTTTGTCCTTTTGCCTGGCACTGCCGAGCAGAGCCTGGATCCATCCACTGACACCCTCCCTTCAGATACTCACAGACATTGATGAGGTCCCCTCTCGAGGCTGAGCAGGCCCAGCTCCCTCAGCCTTTCCTCCCAAGAGAGATGCTGCTGTCCCCCCATCATCTTTGTCACCCTCTCTGGACCAGCTCCAGCAGCTCTGTGTCTCTCTGGTCCTGAGGAGCCCAGAACTGGACACAGCACTCCAGATGTGCCTCACAGGGCTGAGCAGAGGGCCAGGATCACCTCCCCCAGCCTGCTGGCACTGCTCTTCCCGATGCACCCCAGGACACCACCGGCCTTCTTGGCCCCCAGGACACACTGCTGGCTCATGCACAGCTTGCTGTCCACCAGGAACTTATAACTAATAAAGAGGTCAACAAAACAATTCAAAGCACTCAAGATGTTGCTTACTTCAGCAATTACTTTTGATCTTAAATGATCCTAAAGAAAAAAGGTTATGCCAACATTCTGATCAGGTGTGGCTTTTTTAACCTTCAGTTGAGTGTTTGCAGTAAGACTTTATTGGCTTCCTATGCTAATAGAGTATCGTTCAATTTACACCAAGGAATGACTAGACTTCATCAAATAAACTTCCTGAACATGTGGGGTTTTTTTTGTGGTTTGTTTTTGTTTTTGTTTTGGTTTGGTTTTTGGTTTTTGGCTTTTAGTTTTTGGTTTTGGTTTTGGTTTTGATTTTGTTTTTGGTTTTGTTTTGTTTTGTTGGTTTATTGGGTTTTTTGTTTGTTTCTTTCTTTGGGGTTTTTTGGGGTTTTTTTTTGTTTGGTTTTGGATTTTTTTTTTGAGGGGGAGAATACTAACACATTTAATATTTACTACCTAGGTTCACAGTGGGAAAAAATTCATGATAACAAATACAGTTTATGTAGCTTATTTTTGACCTTTCATTTCATAGGAATAAATATCAGCTTGTTGACTGCCAAACATGAAACCATCATAGCAACATGGGCATTGCTACCTTAAGAAACACAAATTGAACTGATAATTTGACATAATCTGAAAATACCTCCTGAGAAACTGATAGTCTGAAATACGTTGTAGCAAATTTGTAGATGACAAATAAGACTAGATTCTGGTTGCCTTTGGTACTATGGAACTGAGAGGAAAATGTGTCATCCCATCTCTGAAAAAACCAAAAAATCTAGACCAAGTATTTAAATGTATTAGCAATTTAAGAGGAAGTAAATTTGGAATTTCAGTTTATGGAAACACTGACCTGAAAAAAGTGAAATAACTTACAACTTCAGAACCTCCCCTTGCCCCCCAACTCCACATTCTGCTTTTCATTGCCTGGCAAATATCTCTCAGCTAACACACTGATAATCACCTACAAACATAAAGATTGAATTTAAAGTAATCGGTTTTCCTATGGATTTCAACTGGGACAGTTGGATATGCAACTTATTAATTAGAACACCACAACAGGGTGTTCTAATTAATCTGTTGTTAGGTATGTTAACTGCTACTGCTCTACCTAATGTTTTTAGTGATTAGAAAGTTAAGCAGCTCGAAAGTTCTCTACATATCTGGGGACATGATCAACAATGCTGAAGAATCTAACCTAAGGTTAAGTACATCCCAAAAGTTTAAATTGTCAGTTTGGATCCATTTTCCTGTTTGCATGAACACCTGTTGGCAAATCAGAGGAAGATGATGATCTATAACCCAAACAAACAAACAATTGTGACACCTTTTTATACACAAACACAAACACACACAAATATATATAAAACTACAAATTCAGCAATCCTATGTATGGAAAGCTGTGCAATGTTGAGCTTTAGGTTATTATGTTTCACTGCAGGGTCTCCTTGTGTCTGGAAAAAACAGGCATGCTGTATCATTGCTACTTGACTTCACAGCCATCCAGGCAAGGAAGTTCTCCTTTTACATGAATTCAGATTTTACACAGTGCCAGCATTTAGCAGCAGAAATTTGAAGATAAATTTTGTAAGTCTTTTCATAGGTGGAAGCTGACAAACCCTTTGCAATAGAGAAAGTAAGATGCATTTGTGCTTCTGGTTATTTTTATCACTTTAAGAGAGAAAGTGAAATACTGACAGGAACTGTTTCCAAATACTAAGTTCAAAGAAGGGAATCACCATGAAAAAGTCCTTGGATATTTCCCATTTAGTCATTGTTACTGCTCCACCCACATAGCCAACATGGTTTATGAAGTTTAAGTGAAATAAATAAGCTTGCACACCCTTAACCTAACAGAGAATTTAATATTTCATAGAAGAAAAGTGGAACAGGTTGACCAGAGAGGTTGTGGAGTCTCCCATACTGGAGATATTTAAGAACTGGCTGGACACAATCCAATGCCATGTGCTCTGGGATGTCCTGCTTGAGCAGGGAAGTCAGACCAGATGTCTCCCTGTGGTCTCTTCCAACATGATCCATGCTGTGACTCTGTGAAAAGGCAAAAGGTGAATGAATCCATAAAGCTTACCTTTGAGAGACTATAATTGTACAAGTCCAAACAAAATCTGAAATACCTGGTCACTCTTTATGGTTAAAAACAACACTCAAGGGAAAACTTTGAAGAATACAGGAATCAGCTAAAAAAAAAATGAGCATTAAGGATAGAAAAAGAATCAAAACATGAATAATTGCAAAACCTGAAATATTGATGGTAAGTATGAAAAAAACCCAGTGATACAAGTTTGTCAAAGTTTTACATACATCTTTTTAAGTATTTCTACTAATAATTAATTCTTCAGTACTCTGTATGCGGGAGGGGTAGTGCAGTTTAGTTTTTGAAGTCTTTTCTTCTGTTTGAAATGATTACAAAGATTAATCCATTTTCTATTTCATAAAAGCAGTTACAGCTTAAGAGAGAAAGTTCAAGACTCTCCAGGCACATATGATGAAAAGCCCAATACTAGACTCACTAGCCACAGGTAATATATTCAAGATTTTGTTGATTTATCCAAAGTGATACAGCTATGAGATCTGTACTTACATGTAATCCAGAATTCAAGTGCTCTTGTCCCCATGCTTGTGCACTGTAGGAATCTGACTTCGCCCCAACGAAAAGGTACTTTTGGAACTAGTCATGTACAAAAGCTCTTTTATGAATTCAGTCTTTAGCAAAGTGGTAGCAGCTCAGGAGCAAAGTTTGGATTGATCTTGATTATGCAGGATTATTATAGTTAATAATACCTGTCACGGCTGTGACACAAAAATAACACACTCACACATGATGTTCCAGCATCCGAACAGGAGCAGGAAAAGAGCACTTTATTTTTCAGACCTCAGCATTTATAGAATTCCAAAAGTGACAGTGGATTGAAGGATGACATTGCCACCTTTCCAACCACACTGGTCAGACTAACAGTCTATCAAAATTCTCCTCCTACACAGAAGAATGCAAACAATCGTTATTTACATGAAAGTGTGTGAGAAACTCCATTACAAGAATGTAAACATCAGAAGGCTTAGAAAATCTCAAAAGACTAGGGCGACAAATACCGGCTTTTTTATCACAATGACAATCATATTCCTCCTAAATGATCATAAATATTGTGTGATGTATCCCTGCAGTCCCACGCCTGTGGTAAGTGCTTATTTTCATGAGAAGTCCACAGCAAGTTAGTGGGGCTGTGCAACCATCTAGGTGACTGGAAATCATCTTATGTTAGTTAGTATGAAGCAGAAAATGGCTCTTTCTTTGCTAACAAACTCAGTGACAGTCACTTTATTAGACAAGAGTTTCTGGAGTAAAAATTACCTTGCTCTGAGGTATGCATGGATACCTTAATTCTCATTTGGCTGAGACTCTACATGTACAGGGTATACTGATTTGAAAGGTGAAAATCTGAGCAAAAGGACATTACCTACTACAACCAAGCCAGTAGCAAGTGAGAACACTCTGTTATTTTAGTTCTGTCTAGCTGAAGAAAGTCTAACACCTTGAATGAACCTATTGGTGAAAGAAACAGGGTTTCTGTTCCTTACAGATTTCTTCAAAATCTTTTGTCTCTTACTGTTTTGGCTGCTCTTTTCTCCCAATGGTATAATTCACATCAAATGAAGACAAGTTTTCTTTTAGTGAATGAAGAACTCAAATGAAGTTTGGAAAGCACTAACAAGAATGTGAGCCTAGCCTATTTTTTTTTTCAATAAATGGAGCAGGTTTCTTAATAGCCAGGTGATTTTAGGTGAAGGGCATCCAATTTTTAGACATGCAGATCTATTCACCATTAATTTTTCCTGGCCGTTTCTTCAAATTCATCTTCAATTTTAGGCTACAGAGAGATGAATTGTAGACATGTGTGTAGAAGAAACAAAATTTGAACTTTTCTCTGCATTTCAATGTTTCTTTTCTCTGAAAGTTGTTCATAAATGGCATTTGAATACCAATAAACAGTGGTAACACAGAAAAACTCAGCAGAAATGTTCAGTCTAAAATGATACCATTATCTACAGCAAAACTAACAGGTTAAAGAGAAAAATTTCTTCTGACATAACCTAAACATAATCTAACATTCCAACATAATCATATTCCAGTGTTTTCAGGAGATATCCAATCAGAAGTATGGTAAAGGCTAGCAATTATGTCACGTGTGTGACTCAGGAACATATAGTCAAATTTTTATCCATAGTTCTTTGATGACTTTAGCATAGAGACACATTTTCAGCATCTTAGTCCCATTAGCTTTGATAGTCTGCTGTTCAAACACCAAGTTCTGAATGCACAGAGATCACCAAATAATAGAACAGTAGCAAGTAGGTTTTCCAGATGCACAGTTTCAATGGATGGAGTCAAAAGAAGATTCAGACACTCTGAAACGAAACTCCTGAATATGCTGGATTTTAGCCAGAGGAGGAGAAGGAATTCTGAATTCTTAGAAACCTGTTTCACATCCCTCTCGTTTTGTGTGTTCTGCTATGCTTATTATTTTTTTTCTTTCTTTTGCGACTGGAAACAATTACTAACACTTTTTTTTAAAAGCATTTTCCACAGATTTAGAAGCAATAGCTTGCTAACTACAGAACATTTGCTTGATTGCTCACAAGGCCTAGTGCAACATCTCATGCAGTGTTAGCAAAGTACAGTATGCCTAATTATCATGATTTACAGGTAGTGCTGAGAGACACTGCATTTGGAACCCTGCCTGTGTAGGATCACCCATGGCCTGGGCTGATTCAGCTGCCTGGGCAACTCTGTTGTATCTGGCACCAGAGCTCTCTTCAGTGTATTTGCACAGCACCAACAGAGCTGGGCCACAGAGACAGGAGATTGCCTTAGCACAGGAATACAGCATACCAGCATTTGCTCTCCAATATGATCATGTGATATAGCAAGAGAAAGAGAAATACACTGCAACCCTGTCTCTGGGGAGCTGTAAAGGAATGTGTCTGGAAGAAAAAATCCATGTGGGCTTGGTCTCTACCTCTGTCCAGCAGAGGATATGTCTCATGGTTTAGAACTTCTGTTTAGCTAGGGAATAAAGCAATACTTTCTAGTCTTGGTGCTAACTGATAGACTCACACTTTGAACATATTTCTGAAATAAGAGCAATAGAACTTGCATGTAATTGCAAAAACAACTTTGTGTTTTGAAATAGTAAGATAATTTACTAGTATCTGAGCAATCCACTTCTGAATATTCTTAGAAATGGAATTTTCTTCCTCTCTGCCATATATGTGACCACAGCTTCACATACATGTGCACCTCAAGAGCAGGATTTTATCAGTTAAATGGTCCCAACACCCACAGAAAGTGCACTGCATGTCATGACTAATGACATTAATCCTGACATGAATCCTGAGTATATTTTTCTCTAAAGATTAGATACTCTTTAAATAGAAAAACATAAGACAGCATTGAGAGACCAAAACCAAATGATTCACTGTCACAGGGGGCAGAATCCCAAGCATGGGAGAAAGCATCTCTCTAGATGGAAGATGTTGCAGTGGCATTTGATTTCCCTGAAAGACAGTCTTGCTCTGCCAGATGGTAAACTGGGAGTTTTATACTTCATTTTCAGAAAAACTTGAAGCATGCACTCAGACCAGCGTATTTCAATTCAGTGTCTTTAAGAGAAAACACAGCTTTGAGAAGGAGAAAGCCGCAAAACCCAGACCAAGTCTGCAGAGTTCATGCTACAGGCCAATACCTGATTTAGGCTGGTTGCTTGGTTGGTTGGTTTGTTATAGGTGGATAATGAGATGATTGGCTCTCGCAATTAAGGGACGACTATTGTGTAAATATTAAGAAAAGCTGTAGTGATGTATAGTTACGTTATTATAGTTTAGATATCCTCTGTTCTCCCCATAGTTCCCTTACCCCCCCTCTGTATTGTTGCCATCAGACAGGCTGGGTGTCTAGGATAGGTAGAAAGAAGGCGTGCACATGTGCCCCTTGCGTGGGGCAGTTGGGAAGGGAGAAGCTTATTGCTAAGGGGGGGCGGCATGGCAACACCTGACCCCAATCAAGTTACAAGAAAGCAATCTCCACTGATAAATGGCAAGGAAGAGCTGACTGACAGACTTTGGGCAGGGGCCAGGGTTGGCTGATGCAACCCCCAGGGGTATAAAAGATGGAGCATCCATCTTGAAGATGAACTGGCCATGGGTTATCCGCAAGGGGCAGTTCCTGGTGCTGCAAATTTTTCCTTATGTAGTCCTTTCGTTGTATTTTTGGTCAAAGTTTAATAAACCTTTTCAAACTTTCAAAGTGAGCAGTCGTTTCTCACAATGGGGACTCATCCTGGATATAAAGTCTCTTTGCCCGTGGCCCAGGAGATTTTGGACGAATGGCGCCACTGCTGATTTTAGCAGATTGAAAGACTTGTCTTGGTACCATTGGCAATGGCAGGTAAACCTAGAGATTACAAAGGACAATATAACGAAAAAGAAGAAGGAGAAGGATCTAGAGGATTGTAAGCGTGCTTTTTCCCAAAGTGCGAGTGAAGTAGTTTTGGGAGTGTGCTTAAGGTATAAGATCCTCATAATTATGTTGGCCAGGATATAGTTCTGTAATTCCAGTATATGAACGTGAGCTTCACATATGTAATATACGGATCCGTCCTGGTCTGTTGAAGCTTCAGGATAGTGGAGGTTGGACAGGGGGTGGGACGCATGTGGAAGAAGATGGGAGAACCCTGTCACTGGCAGGACTCATGTGGAAGAAGGGCTGAAATGCTGCGGGAGGGAAGCGTAAAGGACAAAAGCAGGGACCCCGGCTAGGCGGGACGCGTGAATTAAGGCGAGCCACAGCGTTAAAGTGAAAATAGCGCCCGGCTCGGGACGGGTAGTCGAGGTAACTTTCCCAGCTCGCGGGCAGCGCTGGGGGAAAGACCGCACGGCTGCTCCACGTGGAACAGCTGTGCACGGAGTGCAGTAAGCTCCTGGTGCGCTGGCAGCGCAATAGCTTCCAGAGCTTATCAGCCGAGGCCCGCCTGGGCATAGTGACTTAGTGGTGGCTGGCGCCGGCGGGGCCGCCGCTCGGGGCAAGCCGAGCGCACAGGTTCCCAGGGCGGGGGCTGCGGGAAAGGGCGAGTAGAGTTTCACGGAGCCGCTGCGGTGGTGCCCCCGACCCGCGGGTGCGGACGAGGCCAGGGGCCAAGTTTTCGTAGAGCGGTGTTCGGAGCCGCGCCGGGCACGGGGAGTTTACAGTGCGCGCCAGCGCGGTGGGGACGGGGAGGAGCAGCAGGGGCGCGGTGCCGAGATTGTGCGCAGCGCTGCTGGCGATCGGAGAGCAGCCGGGGCGCAGGGTCCGCCGCGGCTCCTCCGTGAAGCCGTGGGCCCGGTTCGCCACGTGTGTGACGGCGCCGGCGGCAGCGGGGAACCGTGCTTAGCGGGAACCGTGCTTAGCGGGAAGGCTGCCGGCGGGGCTTTCGCTGAATGCGCGACGTTTCCCAGCCGGGGACCGCGCGGGCCCGCATGGGTGGCAGCGAGCCAGAGGCGTCCGGCGCGGTGGCTTTCAGCGGTTCCGACCCAGCTGAGGGTGACCGCAGCCATCAGACGCACGGGAGCCCAGGGCTGCCGCTAGCAAAAGCTGTACTCGCAGAAGCGCGAAACCGGCGGCGCCGAGTGCCTCTGTGCTCGGCGCTGCCGGGCTCGGGGCGGTAGAGCCCAGAGCCGCAGTCCGTCGGCGCGGGCTGCCCGCGGTGGGAGACGCGCCTTCGTGGACCGAGAGATTCAAAGGCGCGGTGCCGCCAGGGTAGCGGTGGGCTCGGTTGCGAAACCTTGCGAATCACAGCGGTCACTGGCCTGGCGGCAGTGTTCTGCCAGGGGTAGAGACCGCTAAGAGTCAAAAGACTTTTATGCCGAGGGAGAGACGAGACCTGTGAAACTCTCCCTCCCCAGCAGTGGTCTCGGGGGACTCAGATGGAAGCTACCGCAGCCCGCAGCGACTCGAGAGTGCCGGAGAGCAGCGGCCCCCCGGCGGGGCTAGCCCGGGGCACCAAGTTGCAGAAACTCCCCTGTGATACTCATCAGCGTAGAACCGCGCGAATACGAGAGCACCACGTGAGCGGCTTAGCAGCTGCTTCTATTAGTGTTTTGAGAACACAAGCTAATAATTTGCTTTTACTTTCCAAGAAGAAGACAAAGCTTCTTCTTTCTTTCTCTCTCTCTCTCTCTCTTTTTTTTTTTTTTCTTTCTCTCTCCTTTTAACGAATCAGGGCACGGGCTCTGTCGAGAGAGCTAGTAGTTAAAATAGACTGTAAGCCTCCCTCTACAATGATAAGGATCTCAAAGCACTCCCTTTTAGTTAAAAGGTAAAAGGTATCCCTTGACAAAACACAACAATCTAAGTGTGAAAGGAGTAGAGAATACCATGACCTATTTATTTACTCTTTGAACAATACACTTGTTCAAAGTGTACAATTGTAGAAATTTCTTGTTCACTGTTGCATATTTAGAAGTTGTACATTCCTAGTAGGTTTTGTGTGTAGATCTAATTATAATTAACGTTATGAGATAAGCAAAGAAACCTCTACTAACATTCTGCTTTCATTAGTGCATTTAAGATCACTTCATTTACAGGGCTTTCCAGGGAAAACAATTTCCAGGTATGTTGAAGAGACTACACAAAATGCTGTTAATGACGTGACGTCAGATACTGATATCAGTGATATCAGAGCTGAACTGTTCTGTCTGTGTAAGAAGTTTAATACACTGCCTGATTGTATTGATTAATTAAGGCAATTTAGAAACTAGTTTAATAAGAATTTTTGTACTGTATTTCTAAATGCTGTTCATTATATCAGAAATCATCTTAAATTTTGTCTAACAAGAGAGAGGAAAAAAATAGCTTCTTAATTAAGCAGCTGGGAGAAGGGGACTTGGGTTTAATTTTTGTCTTCTCTGAAGAGGACAACAAATCTATGCTTAGCCTTAGAGGAGTAGAGGTACAAGATGAGACATATTAGGGTAGGCCATGAGAACACTGGGAGTTTAAAAATTTGACACCTCTTCATTTTGGAGCCTCCAGTCTCCTCTGCTGAGAAATGCCTCAGTATTTTAAACATTCTGAAAACAGGTGACAGCCAGTGCTATGCCTTGTTCTCTCTCTTTTCAGTGCCTTTCTCTCTAGTTCTAACTTGTATTCATTTCAAAGGAGAAACCTCTTTTCCTTGTAAAAGAAATGAGCCAAATTTTTTATACTTGTTATGCTGAAATTATTCTTTGTAAGAGGAATACTTGTCCAAATCTCCACGATCTCAATAAATGACCTCTCCTTCATACCGATCAAGTCCCTCAGAAAGACAGAACAACAAAAAGTATTCAGTTTTGTGCCCTCCTGGCATTGTAGATTAAGAGATAAGAAACAAAAATCCAACAGAGTCCTTCTTTAACCTTTCCTTTAAAACAACAATGTCTGGTCCCACCCCAAAGGCACAGAAGGTAAAATACTACCTAGAAGTGGCAGGGTGGTAACAAACAGTAAATATCCTACTGTTCTCTCCCCAGAAGAGCTCTGGGGAGTGCTTAACATATACGTGCTAGTATGTATCTATGAGTACATGTGTACCAAAGTGAGTGAGTCTGCACATACAATACCTGTGTGTGCCAGTGTGCACAGCTCTGAATGCACACACAAGTACCAAAGTGTGTTGTGTGCATTATTATGTGCACATGTGTTAAATTATCCCCTCAAGTATGTCTAAGTCAGTGTACAGCTCTGTGTTTGTGAGTGTTCACAGGCTCTGCAAGTGTGAGCATAGCCCTGTGTAAGATATGTGTGTTAATAACATTACACATATTAATTAGTGTGTACAGATCTGTATGCTTGTGTTGATATACACAAGTTGTACATACAAACAAATCTCGTGTGTGTGAACACGTGCATTGATAGAGGCTGTTCATAAGTGAGTGTCTCTGTAGCACAGCTGTGCTAGTGTGTGCAAGCAGAGCATACACAGCTCCGTGGATGTGCACAGGTGTATACTACTAACAAGTGCCTCTGTATACCAAGACTCTTTACCAGTAAACAAATACCTGTGTGTGTGTACTAGTTCTGCACACATCCCTACATGCAGACATAGGCTGTGCACACCCAGAAACACGTCTCTGGATGCATGGCTCCGTGCATCCAGCTGCTGTCTCACCTGAGAAAACAAATGCTTGTGTTTGTATGTGTCAATGTGTATGTATCACTACTAAACTCTACTGACCAGAAGAGCCCCTAACTCCCTGTGTACAATATGTAGAGTTCAACATAGTTTATAATAGTAATACAAACAAACCTATTCAAACTGTTATTTACATTCTTACCTTGTACCTTAATTTTGTTGTAGACTTGTTAAAACATATGTGTACTGTACTTTGTGAAAGACAAGTGAAAGCCTCATGACTACTGTAAGTGCTTTAGATAACTGTTAAGTAACATCTTTGAACAGAGAATTTAAATAGTATTAGTCATTAGTATAATTGTACTATAAAAATTACAAGTATCTGTTAAGGGGAGGAGCAATGAAAAACATTAAAATACTTTGCTTAAAACTGAAGTATAGTGAGAACCAAAGGACAAGACCAGGTTGGCCCCTGTACTTGCCACCAAGAAGATTATAATATCCCTGCTGCCGGCAGCAGCCCTGTAGGCATGGGAGGTAGGGGTAAAAACCATACTGGACCTCTGTTCACAAACTCTACCAATCATTTTACTTAAAACCCTTTGCCCCTGCCCTCACCCACATCAACAGATCCTATTAAAAATGGGTTAATTACTCCAGCCAAATAACTTATAAAATAGA
>VZRH01001489.1:221274-233278 GCA_013397555.1 Urocynchramus pylzowi | reverse complement strand
TCTGCATAAAATGCTTTCTTCACTCTTCTGCAGGTTCTGATGTGTATTATTTTTTTTTTTTTAAGTAGAAGAAATCCATTGCATAGTAATATCCCAAAATACAACTCAGTAATAAACATAAAGACACTATATAAATAATTGCTGCTTTACTCAAGATCTAAGACTTTAGCCATAAATGAGATGCCTAACTTGCTTTACTGGCCTTTATTGAGTTCAACACATAGAAAAATGTCTAGATTTACTACAAGGTAACTTGTCATTTAACTATCTATAGGCTTTTAAAAGTTTCTCAGACTATGTTTGTGCTGCAGAGAACACACACTGCAACTTACGTAGAGATTTGTGAGCTAGCTTTAAATTGTCATCCATTAGTGCACCAGAGTATACTGCAAAGCCAGCAGAAGAGTGTGGATGAATATTGTGTTAGTAATGCCAGTTCTTTATAAAATTTTGCATATTTTTGTGTTCAAGTCCTGTCATCTACTTTCAACAAACAGATTCCCCTCAAATGAAACAGTTGTTTTCCCACTGATTTTGATTCAAACAAAAGTTTGAGGATAACCATCTGTAGCTGTCAAGGAAGATGACCCAAAATTAAACTCCTATTTTCTGACTTCTGCCGATCTTTTTCCAAAAAAATAATCTTCTGTCTACATAAGGCCATCTTAGAGTGATCTGAAACACGTTAGAAGGACTTATGCTTTGATGAATACGAGTGGAAAAAGTCTGTGGTGAACTTAACAACATACTAGAATGATCAGAGTGACTTGTGTAAGGAAGACTTAATAGCAGCTCAGAACCTGAGTTTCCAAGAAATAATGAGACTTGCCTCCTAGCAATTTTTAACCAGTATTAGCAAGAGAGTGTGGAACAAAATGAGATTTTTGCTTACACTAATTGTCTTCCTAAATAGCAAAAATGACCATTGGAAGAACATATCTCAAGAAAATTTAGTTAATAATCCCAGGAATATGCAGTGACTATCCTTAGCCTGTCTTCTATGGGTTCTCATTTCTGCCTGCTGTCAGACTAAAACTAAATACATGGAAAATTAGCAACACTGCCATTTCAGGCTATTTAGGATGAAGGAGAAATGACACCCTAGAGTAGCTAGGACACAAATTCATTGCCTGTTCATCCTGTAGCATAAGTGACAGATGAACAAAATATTTGCAGCTGCAGGCTGGAAATAGGTCCTACATAAGAGAGATTGAGCGTCAAGATTGGTCAGCAGATTAATTTGGGCCAAAACTGAAAATTACAACAACAACTATTCCAGTTAATTGTAGGGAATATTTTGCAAACAACAGGTATCCACAGTCTTAATATGGCTTGGCTGGAAATACAGATATGTGGAAGAAAGTTCACAGGACTCCAAATAGCTGCAAGCTATTCAACAGCAGGACCTCGACAAAATGTTCAGCGACAGCACAAGATAGGAAGCCTAATAATACAAAACAAGGTATTTTGCTACTAAGCTGTAAGTTGGAGAGTTACCGTTTCATATTTTATATTAGTGTTAATTAATAATATCTAAATACCATTGCTAGACATAAACCGTAGAAAATATATAGGAAATACTTTGGAGCTATATTCTTAGATCCAGGAAATCCACAGTCCTCATTGCCTACCTTCACACATCCTGAAATTAAATGAAATGTAGAAGAAATAGTAATTGTTAGAAACTGAATTTAGAAGGCATGAAAGGAGATGTGGTTGTTTTTCTAGCTAATGGTCCCTGATTGATGCCAGCTGGTGGCTTGCTTCCCTGGTTCAGAGCTGTGCAGTGCAGTGTACCATACTCTGACATGACTCACTGCCCACAGGCAGGGACAACCTGCTCCATGCAGAAGAAGAGCTAGCAAGAAGAGCACCAGGGCTCTGACAAGTCAGACAGCTGAGAGTGTCCAGTGGATACAGCTGGAACATAGGGACGAGGTTCTTGTGTGCAGCCACAGGGGGAGAATAGCACAGGAAGTACACTCTGCTGCTTTTGCTGCCTTGCTGGTTTTATTTACTGTGTGTTCTGGTATATGGTTGGCAATGGGTTGTTGCTTGCCATGATCTTGGCCTTCCATGCTTGATGCTTTTGGGATTTTCCATCTTTAGTTGCCACTATCCCATACCCATGGGATACTGGATTCCCCAAGACAAAGAATTTACTGGACTGCACTTTTTGATATATCACACTCATGTTTATTCACTCAACAGCATAATTAATGACACATTTGAAGTTGTTTTGTAAATCATCTTATCTAGATATTTCTAGAAAGTAATTATTAAATTAATTTGTCTGAGAATCCAAGAAAAGTCAACTTTTTGATTTTCTTAATTGAAAAATACTTCATCCTCTTCCTTTATCTTAGTAATTATTAGACATTTGCTGATAAGCAAAAAATCTCTGATTATATTATAAGCTTCAATTATTCTTTTACATCTAGTGTAGTAGCAATAATGGTGTACATTGCCAGCTTACATGAAAAGACTTGCATTCCATTTACACATCTTTATATTCCAAGGAAAGAAGGGTTGCTGCCCCTCACAGAAGTGGGGAAACCTGGATATGGTAGTTGAAAGTTCTAGATCTGTGTTTGGGAGAGATCACTGACTTTGCTTGTATTGTTATTATCATTCTTTTGGCTGTGTCTGTTCTCTGGTGAATCACCACGTCATTAGAGAGGCCAAATAACTTTGCTATCAAGCTTTTAAAAGTCAATAAAACCCCCTAGGAATTGTCATCTTCTCTGTGACTTCTTTGGAAGGAAAGTGTCTTCAGTATCACTACATACAGCTGCCTTGTGCACAATAGATGACTAATTGAGATAAAACAAGGTATTTTTTCTATGAATGCGTTTGTTCTAAAATATCAAGGACCACATGCAGAAAATTAATCACATCTCTTTTCAGAGAGTCATAGTTTCTGGTCATAGTAATGCCTTTTGGTCAACTTCATCTCATTTGCATGAATCTTCCTGATATTCCCAATGCATACTCTGAGTATGAGAACAGTGGGAAAAAAAAAAAAAAAAAAAATACAATTATTTATTTCTCAGTCAGCTCCAGAGGTTAAAAAACACTAAAAACTGTCATCATTCATTGTTTTTAGGACAGATGGTATTCTTGCATGCAGTCCTGACTTTCCAAACATGGTTACAGACATATCTGTCGTGAACAGATCAGCTTCTTATGTTCCCCCCTTTTGAGCACGGAACAGGTCTAATTGTAACTAATCACACAAAGTACAGATGATTTGAGGATAATTGTGAACAAAGGCAGACTTTTCAGTAGTTCCATGCACCAAAATTGCATAGCTTGCTGTATTTATCATACTATGGATAATACTAGAATTTGAGACTGAATAAAAACAGAAAAGAAAACAAAAATCCTCCTCTTTTTAGCACTCCTGAGCAAACTTTGAATGTAGTCATTGAGAAGCATAGTTATTAATTGCTTAAGCAAAAACCAATGAAAGAGGGGGAAAAAGAACAAGAACAGCTATGTGATTCTGCCCCCACAGCACAAGCCAGCAAAGATAATCGTTCCTCTCATCCCTTGTCTGAGACAGTAAAGGCTTCACTACCTGACAGGATAGATCGGGGAGCAAATGTTTCCATTGCTTGGGTAATTGCAAAAAGGTATAAGTAGAAAGCTCTGAGTTGGTGGTTATATCCAGGCCTTCATGAGTCCTTGACATAGAGAGTGGTATTTTGATATATGAGCGTCACATACAGTAGCTGCTCTGAAACAAATTGTTCCAGAGGTTCATCCATACAGAGGAAACTGAAGAGTGATAATGGGAGTAAAATGAGCCTTGGTTATTTGAACAAGGCTTATGACACTTCATATTTACTCTTCACATCTAAGAAGCATTGTCGTGCTGGAATAGATTCAGTGCCTGGTTCACTGCTTGTGAGGAGCTGTATTTGTAAGAAAATGTTACAATAGCTATTTGTTTTCTCTAAAATAACGGGATAGAACTGGAACATGACAATGAGACAGACTCCTGGGTTCAAAACACTAGCTCAGGGTGAAGATCAGTTGGTCCCACTTGCTTATAATCCAGACAATAAATAGGGTGAAAACAGGAAACAGTGAATACTGAAGACTATACGTAACACAGAGTTACATTCTCTTCAGAGAAACAATTGTGAAAGGCATGCTGTTGTGCTGGGCTGGTTAATAACCAATTGCCTTGTCATATGCTCTGGGCACAGGAAATAAGTGAGATCATCATGCTTGGATGCTTCACATACACTGTGCAAAAAATCTTAATTAACCTGAGAAAATATATATGTCATTTATGAATGCAAGTAGATACTCTCAAAATAAGAAGTTTGCATATGTTCACCTGTGGCACAAATTGCTTTAGAAAAAACCCCACAAACATTCCTGCATCACTGATTCATTATGGAGTTTATTTGTGTCAGTGAAAAATAGCTCAAATAAAAAAAATTTGTACTACTGGAGGACAAAATTAGGCCTTTGCTGGACACAGATCTAAACAGTGGACAAACACTGTCTTTTGACTTTCAATTGCAACCCTTCATGTCAAACCTGCAAAACAGACAGATCCTATAGATTAACTAAAGCAATTTTTACTCTGCCAACTGACAGCCATTCTTTCCCAGCTTCCAGTTTTATTTTTCAGCTTTCTCAGATTCAGCATCAGAACCTCTCTTTCTACAATATATCCAAAAAAATTTCTGTAACACCTATGTCAGGTGCTTGTCTCCACCTCTTTGCAATCCAGCTGGCTAGTCTTGAAGAAGCTTCTTAGAGAAGAGAGTTTACCTATTTCTACCTCAGAGTTCAAGAGCCTTCCCTCTAGTCCTCCCTTCAGAACCAATTACTGAAAGTAAAGTCTGTGCCAGCAAGCTTCATTTCACTTTCATGCTTTTCCATCCTTACTGCCACAGACTTCAAAAGACAAATTCATTAGTGGAGCAAAAACTACTAACCCTCAGCTGGTATCCAGGCAAGCATGGTGCTTTGCCTTACTTCTGTCAGTTGTTCTTAGCCCTTATTTTTCCATTTTTCAGCTGTATAAGTACATCCAGGCACATGGGTCACCTGTAAGGAATAGGAAACATAAAAGTGCACAAACAGGAAGAGTGTCAAGTGAATTATATGGAAATAAAGCACCAAAAGTCCATGTTCCTGACAGAAACACATTCTAATTGTTTTCAAGATAAAGTTAACAGAGAGCATCAAAAGAAGGGTTTTCAAATATACGTTTAGTCTAGCATTTGTGAAAGGGGAAATTTGTCTATTTTTCTCTGAATTTCTGGCAAACTTATCTATACTCCTGTATCCAAACACATAAGTGGGAATTTGGGGATCTTTATAGTCACTTAGAAGTTGATGCTGACCTAAGCAGCCTTGATAAGCTGATCAGCAGCCTTGCATTAGGGGATGTGCTGCAAGCATAACAGCTCCAGTGAACAGTCCTTTTCTGAAAAAAGTTATAGCATCTTTTGCTGTCTGCTATTGGCACTTGGAAAAACACCAAAGCACTTACCAGTGATTCATTCAGGTGCCCTTCCAAATTGTATTAAGTCTAAGGTAATTGCCTTCCATAAATTTAGGACAAAGGAAATACGTGTCTTAATTCAGATTCCGTTTGTTTTAAACCAACTTGGTTCCATTTCATCAAAAGGAGTAGCATTAAGGTTATAAATTTCAGTATGGTCTATTGTTTAAAACTGGGTTATAAATTTCCAGTTTTACTTATGATAATACCTTGATAGCACATTATAATATAAATGTATTCAGATGTCAGTATTATTCATACTGATGTTTTACTCACACTGTTTTAAACAATGACAGGGTGTGTTTGCAGCTGTGAGGCAAATAGAGACTATTAAAATCATCAAAACCACTGTGAAATGGTGATGTGATGAGAGGAGAATTCTTTGAGAGAGGCTATTTATTTATTTATTTATGTACCCCTTTATTACCTGTGTTTGGAACAGCACTTAATTGATCTATGGCCCATTTAAGTTCCCCACTCCTTAAATTACCTGAAGTCATCAAAGCATCATGTATGTAATTTCAACAGGTACAGTATCTTCTACAATATATTACTGTGGTAAGCAAACTTTAGAATGGACAGACACATTGATTGAAAATTTATCTAGTTCCCTGTTTTGCTGCAAATGGTATTCAAACAGAAAACCAAAATTCCCTTAATGCATTTTGAATGTATGCAACTTTACTAATCTCATCTTAGAAATAAACTTTTAAGTACAATTTAAATTTACAATTTAAATATGATTCAATAAAGTACAATTGAATCATATCAATGATGACTAAAGCATAGACATGACAACTTGGGCATGAGCTGTAAGTTTCACATCAATTTTTATGTCAATTTTTTTCTGTTATGTTTGATGATGTAAAACTTTTGTTAACACCTGGCGTGTGCATATGAATTTTAGAGATTTTCCTACATCACAGCTTTTCTTGAAGCTCTTTGGGTCTTATAGATTTTTTTTGTGAGTTATGTAAAAGGCTGAGTGAAAAGAAAAAAAACCCCAAAAACCCTCTCAAAATAAAAGACTTCTTAACACTGTTGTCACTTGGGAGATTGTCCTAATTTGTTCAGATAATGCTTTCATTTCTGTTTTACAGAGTAATTCAGTGTAATTAGTACAAATCTCCAGTTAAGACCTGAAATCCCTACTTGTATAACCAAGCATATCAAATGCTTATCTCTTGAGGAAAAAATGCTTTATCACATTCTTCCTTCCTGCTAATACCTCAGAAATGCCCTCACTTTTATTAAATTCAGTAGATTCTTTAGCTTTATAGCAACTCACATCAAATTCCAATATTTACTTAGAAGCATTGACTTGCTTACTCTGGGAGTATTTAGTGTCTTCTAAATATGAAATTATATTTGGGTTTTCTTAGAAAATAATACATAAGGGGAAAAAATATACATTTTTTATTATAATTACATTTTTCATTATTCCCAGGCTTTAAATAATCACCTGAATAAAAGATGCCTATCTGAGTTTTTTTACATATTCTAATTTATATTAGAAAAAAAACCCCACTTTTTCTACCAGGAGTGAATTTTACTTTGATATTTCTGATTAAAATGGTGCTAATGCATTAAAGCTAAAGCTTCTCCAACATGATAGTAATTTCAAAAAAAAAATGCTTTGTGTTTCTCAAAGACAGCTTTACTTACTATAAAATATGAAGGTTTCATTGCATGTGTGGAAGTTGAAAATATTTGAAAACATTTATGTGAAACAACAGTAAACAAAAGAGGACTCCTTTATAAAATAGAAGTGACATGAAGAGAAATTGCTTAATACTGGCAGTGCAATTTTTGATTTTTCAGTAGGAGCTGAAGGTAGTGACTTCCTAAAAGGAAGAAAAATCTATGCGTGCTTACTCTCAAAATTTATCCAAAGACAACTTGACTTAGAAGATTCTCCTTATTTTTTAATTAGAAATCTAAGCTTCACATGCCAAGATCTACTGGAATTTGAGGTGACAAGGGATTGACCACCTGTGCTGAATGCTACTTCTTTGAGGACAGAAAGTGGAAACCTAAGCATCACGCCTTAGAAATATGCCAATATATAGTGCACTGATCCAGTTCCTGTGATTCATCCTTAATAGCCAAGTTCATTACTCTGCACATTATTTGAACTTGTGTGTCAGCATCTACTTATTTACTACTAACTTCTTCAGATGAGAAAAAACAGTACCTGGAAAAATAATCCATGATCTAAGTGTGCTTTGATGGCAAGTTTGATCGCTATCACATCCACTCTAACTGAGACCACATTTCCTTTAATGCCTGTCATACACTCTGGTTTTGGTTAGACAACATTTCAAACTTACTACAAAACTATTATCATCCCTCAGTCTTACACATCCCAGGAGATGACACAATGTAGAAGAAAATATGATAAAATAAGATTGCTTAAAACAACAAGAAATCATTGCTCTAGGTATAACTTTGTTTCTCACATGTGTCAAAAATAATGTAATTTAAAATTTAAAAAATAGCTTTAACAAGCTTTCTTTATGACATAAGAATATTGACTACTTTTAGGAGACAGGCAATCAAGAATATAGATGCAATGTAGTTAATAACTCAAAAGAATACAGAGCTGGGAGGTGAATTGTGTAAGGAAGTCCTTTTCATATCACTACACTGAGGTAAAAGCTAGGGTACCCAGATAATCCTTAACAGGTATTTGTCTATTGTATTTCAAAACAAAGAAGATATTTCCTCAGACCTGTAAGATACCTCACTCTAACCTTTCATTAACTACAATACCAGAAAGGCGTCCTTAACATACCATGTTTTCATAGGACTGACCTTTTTTTCTGCCTCCTGTTGCTTGAAACTGTTTTTATTTCTCACTCACTTCATAGACCATCTGAATTGTTTAGGGTTTTTAGTTTTCATGGTTTTGGGTGGGTTTTTTTTAGTTCTTAGATATTACTTTCCCAAATAATCTTCCTCTCTATTATCTCTTCTTTTAAAATTAAAAAAAAAATCTAGGTACACTTTGCACCAATCTATGTTGGTTTTAGTCTTTATTTCTGACACAATGGCCGTGTAGATTAAAACATCATGGTGATACCAGAGACTAAAGAAAACTGCCCCAGAAGATTTTGACAAAACCAACTATTTTTCAAAAATCTGGTGGTGGAGAAAGAAGAATTTGGTTTGGTTCTGCACAGCACCTAACTGAGCACACTGTTAATGATGGCTCAGAAGGATATAATTTGATTACTTTTAATAGTCTGGGCTAATAAAAACTCAGTGGTCTATTTTAATTAAGTTTTATAAAGGTTATAATGAGACAGTTCTAGGTAAAGGTCCAGAATATTGACTCCAGTGGTTCAAAAATCTTTACTGGCTTTGGTGACTCCCAGGTCTTTTTATCCAATCTGACACAACTTTTTGTTTGGGCTTCTCAGCAAGAGAAAAGTCCACAAGAGAGCTGCCTGGACTTGAATTAGCCCACTACATCTCCTAGATGATGCAGCAAAAATAGCAAACACAGACTGATAAAATGTTGCTTTTGTAGGACAGGTACTATCATACAATTAAATACTATTGAATTAAGTTCTGAAGTTTTATTCAATAATGTCCAAATCTCACTGCATAATTATATAAAAGAAAAGTGCTGATTCCTTAGCTCTGTATATTGAGAGTGACCTAAATTTGATGTTCAATAAGATATTCAAAAACTTTTTAATTGCATGCAGATGGCAAAGATGAATAAAGTCAGCATTTCAAATGAAAAGGTTCTGTCCACTGCCTTGGATAGCATTTTCCAGCTGATGAAGGCATCTATACTGAAACTCATAAATGAACAAATTAATAAATTGAAAAAATGGAAAGAATGTATTTTATAAACTGAAATAGTTCTGTAGAATCACATATTTATTACAGAAATAAGGGAATATAAGATTACACTTAACATTCACAAAAGAGTCAATTCATTGCTTGATTTGATCTACATATAAAACCATAATAAATCCATTCTCTTTTGTTCTAACTCAGTCTTTGTTATTACTACATCTTGGTGGAAGAGAAGTCCCACATGACAAAATGGGCATTTGTGTTTCATTGATGTAAATTGGATGGACGAAGTGATTGGATAATAGACATACAGTTAGCATTGATGTTAATCTGTCTGTGAGGAAAAAAAAATTCTTGGTCTTTTTTTTAAATTAAAGACATGTTTGTCGGTATACTTTCTGATGTGTTCATCTAAATCTTCATTTTACTTGCAGGCATAGTCAGTATTAAGTTACACAACATTAGGGGACATTTATTGTATAAATAAATGTCCCCCAATAAATGTCCCTAAAAGCTATCATGTATTGTAAAAACACATAATAGCTTTTAGGGAATATTGCCACTGCACAAAACTGTTTCTTGAACATATCATATTTGTCAAGTGCTCTTTCTTTTGACTGCTAAGATTAACAATAACACTCTTAATTCTTACTGAAGATAAAACAACTTTGCTATCTCTTTCCTGGGTAAGCTGCTGCATGAATGACTTTGTTGTTGTTTTTGTTGTAACAATTTCTTACTCCAAAAGACTCTAAAAATCAAGTAATGAACTGTCTCTTTGTTCTGCTGTTCTCACAGTGATGCCCTCCTCTGACACTATGCACTCCAGACTATAGGAAGCTAACATAAGAGATGTGTCACCCTAAAGCTCTTTGACTGGCACGTAGCATACATCAGAGTCATTTTATACTTCTTGATCTATTCTGTTTTCACATTTATTACTAGATTCTGTTGAGCAATGAACAGATGTTCTTCCTACTGTGTTGCATGATAGTCTTAAGTCATTTTTTTAGAACAGATGTTCTCCAGCATGCAATTCATTTTCTTTAGTTTTTATGAGTTAACATCTGACAGCTAATTCTTGCTTAAATTTAAAGACTAATGTTCACCAGTAAATTCCACCCAGGCCATGGGACATCATTTCTAGAAATTAGTTAGCTCAGGGTACAACATGCCGGAATACATTGATCAGTAACAACAACAAGAAAAACAGTTATCTAAGGGGATAGCAAGGGAAACCATTGAGTTCAAGCCACAGCAAGTCCACATTCAAAATTAATAGCCTGCAACCAGGCCAATTCACACTGGGAGTCAAATATCACATCAGAGTTCAGAGACAAGAATCAGAGCTAGGAAAGAAGCTGACATAGAGCAACAAACAGACAGATGCATAGGGAGTAGAAAAGATACATCAGTTAGATAAAAAATGTCAGCTAGATCTGCATCATGCATACAGTAGAAATCCCATAAATGCAAACTGGTCGTAACAGTCCAAAACATTTCTGGGGGAGTTGGCTCATCCATCAAGTAATAGTCAAGGACAAAAACAAGCCAAGGGAAAGCAATTGTTAACGGTCTGGTGGACGTTACCAAAAGCCTACAAATTTTCACTAAAGCACTTTATATTTTCCCAGGAAAATTCTTAGAACTGGTTCACTTAGGAGGAAGCTGCTTTCCAGATGTTGAAGTTTAAGCCCAGCTGGAAATCAAGCACCACACAGCTAGTCACCCAATCCTCCTCTTCCCCCACAACCTAGTGGAATGGGGAGGAGAATCAAAGTAAAACTCATGAGTTGAGACAGGAACAGTTTAATAGGGAAAGCAAAATCTGTGCACAAGAGCAAAGCAAAACAATTATATAATTCCCTGCTTCCCATTGGTTCAGCCACCTCCAGGAGTGCAGGGCCCCATCATGTGCAGTGGTGACTCAGGAGGACTATCCCTCCAAATGTCCTTCACCTTCCTCCTTCTTTCCCCTACTTCATATACTGACCATGATGTTCCATGGTCTGCAATATCCCTTTGGTCATTTGGGGCCACCTGTACTGGCTGTGTCTCCTCCCATCCTGCTGTGCATCCTCTGCTGCCAGCGTGGCAGCACAAACAGCAGAGAAGGCCTTGGCTCTGTGTGAGCCCTGTGAGCAATAACAAAACATCTCTGTGTTATCAACCCTGTGTCCAGCACAAATCCAAAACACAGGCCCAGACCAACCAGTGCAAAGAAAGTTGGGTGTTTGAACATCAGAAAAGGTGTTCAACTGCAGATCTTTTAGCAATTATCTGCTCCAATTTATCCACCCCTACTACATTGTCAGAATAAGATTTAAAATATTGCTAGACCTTACGTGCACAGTTCCATATGTGTGTATCTTACTTATTTGTAAGAAAGTAAAAAAAAAAAAAAAAAAAAAAAAAAAAAAAAAAAAAAAAAAAAAAAACAAAACCAAAGCAAGACAGGCAAACTGTATTATATGTCAAATTAGACACCTAAACACTGAAAAATCCCCAAACTTTTAACAAATATGTAAGAGTGTTTGACCAAGCCCAAGACTTTCAACAACAGAAATTCTTCACAAAGCCTCATTTTCTCTTTTTTCTTTTTCTTTTCTTTTTCTTTTTTCTTTTTCTTTTTCTTTTTCTTTTTCTTTTTCTTTTTCTTTTTCT